>JAZHYW010067008.1:0-47524 GCA_037355805.1 Ixodes ricinus
TTTTCTGAGCCTCAACCACCTGCTGCTTCTGGCCATTTCGAACTGGATGAGTATCGTTAAACAGTGCGTTCGTGTGATCACTACTTCGTGATGCACGTTAATGACCCCCTCGGGCTGGCGGTCACAATTACTGATCTATGGTCACGCGTCACTCTGCACTGGCAAATATTTCAGCACATCCGGGACACTCGTTGTCTCATTTATTTGCCTAACCAACTTCGCGGAGTCTAAATATCACACCCAAACTTTTCTAAACCTGATTTCGTGAAAACCAGTGAGGCGTGAAAACGTTATTTGAAACTGAAACTGTGGCGGAACATGAAAATCCGGACTTCGAACTTTGCGCACTTGGACAAATAAAAGAAATTCAGAACCTTCAGAATTTTGTTTTTGTTTTTCGAATTTAGCCTTTAAAAGAGAATTGAAACCTTCGAACTTTATGTAGAAAGAAATTCGAAATCTTCAAATTTATCGAACTTTATGTCTATAAGAATTCAAAACGTTTGAATTTTTCGAATTTCAGATCCAAAGAAATTCGAAACATTCGAATCTCTCGAATTTCAAGTTAGGAAAGTTCAAAATCTTCGAATTTCTCGAACCTCAAGTAACAAAAAGTTCGAAATAATCGAACCCGAACTTTTAGAAATCATGAAAGCTTCAAACTTTTCTAATTCGAAACTCCACAGTTTTTGAAAGTTGCAAATTTTCGAATTCAAACTTCCGTGTGGTCGAAAATATCGAAATCTTTCGAATTCGAACCTCAGTTCGGTTAGAAAATAGCGAAACCCTTCGAATTCGAACCTAGGGTGGTTCGTGGCATCCCTAGATACCACCTATATCATTCCTGCTCATACATACACACTTAATTAACCCTTACCAAAACAGGCATCACTGACTAAAAAGAAACAAGAAAGCTTGTTTTAGGAGTTCAACAAAAAAAAAAGTGACTGACAAAACTAGCAAGTAAGACCAAAAACGGAAGGTTTTCCCTCAAGTCGATGCGGAGCTGCAAGTTCTGTCTGCTTCCTGCACAGGGGTTGCGTGACGTCCGAACGCCGAGCTCTTATTGGCTGATTAAAAAAAAGAATCGGGTACACCTCAAGGCACCTAGCAGTGAGGCCTACCCGCTATCATTTCAATCAAAACCAATCAGAGCTCGGCGTCGTTCTAAAGTCACCGCATATCCTGTGCGAGAAGAACTTGCTCTTCTGCATTGCTGGATGCATTCTAGCACAACGGTTTAGAATTTCCTTCGCTCAGCAGGACATTCCCACTGCTCTCCTCGTCCTCCCGCTGGCTTGCTGTTTGGGTGGCAGGTGCATTCGCCACGTACGTCATTTACAAGAAACTCTACAGATGATCAGAGGCAACCAATTGTCGCTTTTATATGTTATGTTAACAACACGAATGAAAAACGCGGAAGCAGTCTCAGCAAAGGCACTCGCCCCAAAGACGCTAAATAAATATATATTATGCCAAATGTCTAATTTTACAGAGTAGTTATTGCTTTCCCCAGAAATTAGATGATGGGTGAACAAATGCCAGCAAGCTTTTGTGTACATTTATATACCATAAGGTCCTGAAAGAATGCCCACCCAAAATGAAAAGGTAAATGGTGTGTTTGGGTGTGTGTGTGTGTGCGTGCATGCATGTGCGCGCGCACATGCCCGTGTGTGCATGTACGTGTGCGTGCATGTGTTTTTCCAAACATCATGATTAACTATCATGCAAAAATCACCAAACAAAATTAAAAAAAAAAAATGGGGGAACGAGTTTGGAATTTGCACGTCATGGGAAGAGATACCCCGCATGAGTGCGGATGCTGCAGATTCACGTGTCACGGTGCGATAAGCACGAGGAGGCACGACGAGCACGCTTGTCGCGTGCACGTCATACCACAAATCACGCAACAGATTAATTTAAAAAAAAAACGGGATGTTTGATTTTTTGGGGGGGGCGGGCTCATTCTCAGTGCCACTGTGCAAAGAAAAAAAAAGATTAAGTAAATGATGAAACGACTCATCGAGGCATCGTTTCGTTGTTTGTCAGAGTTTTGATGAGCACTCTGACAAAGCGACCTGTCCATGTGCCATTTTCTGAGATCAGACTTACGCTACCGTTGACCACCGACGACATCGGTATGGGTGGTTGTCATAACACGGGGCCTTTTAGGGGAACACTGGTCTTGGAGCTTGTTCTGCGTGCCGCACTGCCAGAGCCTCCTTGAAACTGCCATGCTTGTTCAGCTCGCTGCCGCTGAGGTCATATACGGTCATCTTCTCAGTCAGTAGAACTGTCGCTCAAAATCATTAAGGCTTGCCGGCTAGTGCGTGGTAAAACGACGAGAACAAAAAACGGCCCAACGGAATATTGCTTTTAACACATGGCCCGATACTATGAAGTGTCAGAGATTACCTAATGCTGGAAGCACTTCTTACGGTAAACTCACTGTTAGTGACCTTACCACACATTGAAGTTCAGCGTCTCCAATGCATGGCTAATCTTAAGTAATATAGCAAAAGATCCAGACAGAAACCTTCTAGACCTGTATTGGGAAATCTGACTATCTACGTTGTATGCGATTGCAGCATTCATTCACGGTGCAGGAACGGTTATATGCGCGTCTGTCTGGTGGCCGGTACGCTCGAGATATCGCCTGTCCGCAAATCTTCGAGGCGAGTCCAAATATTGTGTTTTGTGAAAACAACGTTTCAGAGCCAACTGACGCACGATCTCCGCAGCCCAGCACATGCGTATTGCGTCACATTAGGAAGGCGTAGCTCAAGCACGCGCCATACGCACGAACACTCATAAGCCTGGTAGCTCCCAGCAGACTTTCTGGCCGTCTCAGCCAGTCTCAACGAACGGCAACTCTAGGAACGGTTGTTTGTGTCTTTACCATAGACGCGCATGTACTGCGCTGTCACAGCTGACCGGTGCGCGCGCGTTCCATGCACGAGGGCTCATTCCGCACTACCACAGCCTTTTGAAGCATGTTTTTAAGCGCGCGCCCCGCGGTCACGGTATCACTCGGGCGCGCGCTTCAAAGGCTCCGGTAGTGCGCGGTCGCGGATCACGGTAACGGTTTGCTAAAAGTCCCTATTGGTTCAGAATTACCTAAAGCGAGCACAACACGGTAAACCACTGTTGCCGCTAAGAGAAGAGTACTCCAATAAATATAGCCATAAATAAAAAGACAAGAACTTGTTTGGGTAGTTTTGGCGCAACACGTGCGCTTGGGAGCAGGATGGCGCAGCGAAGTGGATTGGCGCACAATGGCGCAATTGGCGCAGCGCTTCCACCTCTGCGTCTTGTTCTGTGTTACAAGCCCGAAGAGCGGGCACAGAAGCGACACGGGCTGTCGGAGGAGTGCGTCCCCAGTTTCCAGTCATTTATCCGCGGCCACTCAGCAGCCCCACTGTAGGTTGTGATAGTGATACTAGATGGTGCCTATGTACTACTGCTTCAGTTACGCCCGTAAGTGTGTGGCGCCATCTGTTAGCAGTACTACACACTAGAGCTCGAAGGTGCCATCCGGTATTACCGTCGCAAACTACACCCACCTTTCAGGGAGGTCCACTGGGGGCAGCTCCGTCTTCCGACTCAGTTCGTCGATGAGCTGCAGCTTCCACTTGCGCCTCTGCACCTGCCACGTCCCAAGGGCGAACGTTGCCACTGGGATAGTCTGGTTCGAAGCAGAAAGCACGAGTGCTGAGCTAGAACGCTTTCCATTTTGCGTTTCACGGCAATGACTGTTATGGTGACTTCCCAGCTGCAGTTGTGGCGTCAGCACTGTGCCAGGCAAAACACTCTGTTGCACTCATACGTGCACCACCTCGTGATGCCGGGCAAAGCGCTTGGTAGTAGTAGTAAGTGGTGAGGGGAAGGAGAAAACCGGAACATGTTGGCCACTCCTTTGATGGGGCAAGTTAGAGCAAAGCCAAGCAAAGCGCTTGGCTTTGCCAGGCGGGCAGTCTCTTTTCCTACTTCTGTGGTTGGTGGGAGAGGCCCATTTCTCACCATAAAAACTCAATTTGCGCTACTACTACCGTATGCAAAGCAACCCTCCCTCATAATGGTAACAATTGAGTCTTAGGCAGAGACTCATGTGTGCAGTGTTCCTTTTCCTACCGTGACCACAAGGCTGTGTTGTGTGTGATGGAGTGGATACGCTTAAAAATAGGCGAGTAATGACCGCTATCGATGTCATTCCTTCGCACTGTGGCGAAAAGCTGCAGATTTTTCTTCTCGAATCGAGATGCCTCTTTTTTCTTGCCCATGTTTCTAGCCCACTTTTTTAAATATCTTTTGACGAATGAGTATGGAGCAGAGGCTCTGCAGTATCTGTACCCACCTAGGGTTACTTGGGCAAGACGCCAGGGGGTGCTAAATTTTATTTCAGTTATGGCAGCTCGTGCTGATTCCCATTGAGTCTGTGTGCAAAATGTTTCACATGCTTTTCTGCCACATACATTGTGCAACACTGCTAGTGCAAGCATGACATTGGTGCATTTATGCATTTTACTACAAAAGGGTATCGGTGAGCACCAAATTTTGCCGCTAAGGTTAACACCCCAAATGAGCAATTTCTACCAGAGTTGCGTTAATTAATAAACAACCTTCCAGGTTTAGTTAGAAAAAATAAAAGCCGTTTACAACTCCCTGTAACGCCAGAATTAGAGCGCAGCTCTTGAGGAGGAGGAGGGAAGGGTACTGAGGGGAGGGTATACCCCTCCTTCCTCCTCTTCACCTTGTCATCCTGCCTGCTAGTCCTCGCTCCGAGCGGCGTAGGCGTGGCCGTCCGGCGTGACCTTCGTGATTTCACGGGGGTCACGTGACGTCACCGGTGGGCGTCACCGGGTCGTCGTGATGACGTCGTCGGCATCGTCATCGACATCGCTATGACATCATCAGTGACGTCACGTGTGATGTCATCGTGATGACGTCATCGTCACTGATGATGTCACACGTGACATCACTGATGATGCCATCATGATGACGTCATCGTCACTGATGACGTCATCAGTGACGTCACGCGTCCCATAATGTACCGCGCGGTTACGCCAACGGCGACAGTGACGCTGCTCTAGCCGGAAACGGGCGCTTAGGAGCTGCGCTCTAAAACAATTGGTGATTGCTTGTTTGCACTAACAGCGTTGTGCTATGCACAGTACACTTGGAAATCAGCACTTCTTGGTTTTCTCGGCATATAAAACGAGCTTTCATGAAAAGATCAATGTTGAATGTTACCTGCGGCTAAACATGTCCATGATGCCATTTCAAACTGTGACTGAATAAACAGGGGCATTTATCTAAATGCTTTTTATCAAATATAATCTAAGTCAGAAATTGTAAAGCTCAGGCCATAATTTCCATTTCTTGTCGAGACATACGCAAAACGTCAGACGTCTCCGTGGGGTACTTCTCCCTGAATTCTTCAAGACCACTGCAAATCGCAATGTTTTCCATTTGGAGTCCCATTCAGAAAGAGGTATTTAATATTTGGTGCATCTTAAAATAATTTTAACAACTTTGAATATTTGGTTTGACCGAGTATTTTACATCCGCCAAGTGTACTTTGCCCAAAGCACGTGTGCACTGTGGCAAAATGACACACATGGAAGTTGTGTTGAGGGCATCGTAGAGACGGATACCGATTCCCTGCAGTGTAGTAACATGCACTGGCTGAAATCCATTCTTCCAGAAGGGTTCTCTCCAGCACATTTGGGAAAACTTTTAACACAGAATGTGTTTAGGGCTGGGCTTCACGAGAGAAATGAAACATTACACTCTATACACACTAAAGTCAAGGTCATATAAGCAATACAGCCTCATAGGGGTGCTTACATGACCATGATGTCACATGACATCATACACACACATACAGCATATGCCCAACTCATTCGCTACAGATTTTGTGTCTCCGAATTAATCAGATATGATCAAGACATGCTTTCTGCAGATGCTTCGATGTTAGTGTATTTATGTCAAGAAAGGAAAAATAGAACCTAGAATATTTTGGAAGTAACAGCCCTGGTTTTTAACTTACAAACAAACCTGCATCACTGCGAGGCATTGCTTGCCGTTCTGCCCTCCGAATGAAATAAAATGACAAGTCTTGTTGGAGATGTCACACCTGTGCAACACTGTGTCTGCTCAAACAAATGGACAGGCAAGTATAATGACCAATCTGTTGTTCAAGATGCCTCAGGTTCATGGTGGGGCAGGGGCAGATCCAAGGGGGCGACGGGGCGGCGGCCTCCCCCTTGTCGGAAGGCAATTTGACATGGGTGGACCCCCGGTGCACAAGAAAGAATGGGAGAATAGTATCCTTACAAATTTTCTGCCCCTGCCCCTGCCCCCCCCAAAACAGAGTTCTGGATCCACCACTGTAGCGGGGCTACCACTCACCAGGAGGGAGTAACCGCCAACTCCAATGTTCCTGGATTACCTGATGCTGCCCAGGTGTTGTTGTCTTCGTTGCGACGTCACTTGCCAGTACTTGGCACACTTGTTTGCAAAGCGGCCAATCTGCAAGCAGTTAATGGACAGATAATGGACATGCTGAAATTTCAAATCGAGGGGCTCACTCGAAAATACCCTTGAAAAATCGGCACCTGCATGTAACAAGCTTAAACTTTCACCAAAGGTGTATTTTAACGCTAAATTTTATTGTTGCAAGATTTCTAGGCGTAGCTTGAGCCCTTCTCGTGAAAAATTTGACTGACATTTTCAATGGCGGACGCAGATGGCCAAGTTGTGCGAGGATAGGGAGTCTAGATTTAAAAGAGGAAACAATTAAAACCATGGAGTGTTTGCAATTTATTGATGGACACCTCTTGCACAGATTAGCTGCTCATGTGCATGCATGCGTTGGCACTTGGTGAGGAGCATAAAGGGCCATGAGGCTGTGCAAAGCTTAGACACGCTGTACAAGCGACAGAAGCTCTGGCCTCCTTCTTGCAGCTTGTATGTGCAAACACAGCTCCAAAACCATGTGACCGGGGCTGATCAAGCAATTGGAAACATGCTGACACATGGTAGGCACACTAATGAAGGATTGTGCCTGTGGCACCATCTTCTGAGAGGCACAGCAATAAGCATACGAAGGCCACTGTCTGCTTTTAACCGGACTGCCACCATCTGCTTAGTCTATCGGGAGATGGCGCCATAAGCACATTCGTATAGGGCGTCTGAAATGCCGAGAGCTCGATCTAAAATGGGTCCGTAAAAATCGGCGCCTGCACATATCAATTTAAACTTTTCGTCAAAGGTAAATTCCACAGGTGGGTTTTATCTTGTAAAATTAGACACAAACGTAGCTCCCTTTCTGTAAACAAAAAAAAAAAAAAAAATAGCGCCAAGAAAATTTGCCAGGGTTAACGGCAGAAGTCGACGCAGACGACACGAGTCGAGTGGCGGGGCGCGTTTGGCACACTGTGTTGATAGATGGCGCTACCTCCTTATCGAGACTGCTCGGGACGATCCATGGTCTATTACACTGACCATAATCTTTCTGTAATGTACCTTTGGTTCAGTGACAATGATAGCAAAACTTGATCTAACAAAAATAAACGAAAACGCGGTTGCACAACGACGGCGCCAACGGCACTCTTGCTGCCGACGGATTTCGACTGCGTGTCGTCTGCTTACTTTCACTAGCCGGCTATATCATCCGTGCCATAACAATATGTGTGCCTAACGTTAACACCGCTCGACTCTGTCACAGCGTGTCGCCGTCCGCCAGCTGACCCTGGCAAGTTTTTGAGCCCCCAGCCACCAGGTACGGGCATCTCTTGCTCCGGGTCTATGTCCCGCGGCGTCGTAGTCCCGCACTCACACTACGCATGCGCAACTCTCCTCCTTCCCCTCTCTCCAACAGCTGCGCGTTACTCTCTCCGCTCGCTCTCTCTACCAGCTGCGTGCACTTCGCGTGCGTTCGCTTCTACTCACACCGCGCGCGCATGCGCAGCTCTCCTCCTCTAGTCTCCCTCTCCTTCAAGTGTGAATATAAGCAGCGGTAGCGCGCTGCGCGCGTTCCCCCGGAGGAGTGAAAGGAGGATAGTTTTGGGCGCGCGGGTCGCAGCGCCACGCCGGGGCTTTCCAGTGGGGTGGGCTTTCCCCGCAACTCCGCGGCTGTCGTCTGCTAGCGTTTCTCGGCCGCTCGCGTCCGCCGCAGCCCAAATCCGGCCGGCAAAAGAAATCAGCCAAGAAGGGAATAAATTAATTAAGCAAGAGAAGCTATGCTTCGTTTGGAAATGATAAATAGCAGAAGAAGTTATGCTAAATCTAAAGAAGAGAGCACAATACCTGTGAGAACGCGACGGAAGAAGGAGAAAGAAAAATGAAATGCAAAAAGGAAGGAAAGAGGTCAAGCGAGAAGCTGTACCATTCAGCGCTGTTGACACTTCACTGTTCTTCCGTGATGGAAGTAACAGTCCCGCCAGTAGGCGAAGTTGGCACAGCAAGCGTCAGGACCACCCACAAACTAACAGCAACGCTACGTCCACTGAAGACAAAGCTGCGCCGCGAGAAGGGGCCCACGCGACGCGGAGCGCAAACGCTTGAGAGCGAGCGGCAGACCTGAACTACGGCAACGAGGCAAGCGGCGTCCATTCGCAAGTTTACACGGACATTCTAACACGCAAGTCAACAACATTACTAACAACGTTACTAACACCGTTACTAACACCGTGAATAACACCGTTAATAACGATCCGCGATGCTCCGCATCACCCGCATGGATTTCCCCTCAGGGAAGATGGTGTAATTTTTTTTTTACAGAAGGGAGCTACGCCTTGTAATTTTACAAGGTAAAACCAACCTGTGAAATACACTGTTGGCAAAAGGTTTACCGTAAAGTCTCGAAAGAACGCCCACCCAAGATGAAGAGATAAATGGTGGAAAACATGGGGTGAGGCCATGCCTTGGGGACACCCGCAGCAAAACTTTATCAAAAACCGAGCTAGAAACCTACGTGACGCGCGGAAACTGATACTGCAGATCGCGGACACCCGCGAATTCGCGTTTCACGATGCGATAAACACGTGAGAACCCGCTACAAACTTGCCTGTCACAGGAGCCGATATCGCACACGCAGATCGCGGACAAAAACGCGGGAATCCGCTATACACTTTCCGGTTGTCTGATGAGCCGGTACAGCACATTGCGCGGTTGATGCGATTCCCGTCGGATATTGCGTGTTGTTCGACGGAAATGAGGGGTGGGCGATGTTTCGGAATTTTTATGTTACAGATATTTAGCTAGAAAAACGGGATGGGCGACCTCTCGGGGGCGGGGCGTTCTCTTGGAACTTTACGGTAGATTGCTACGCGCAGCTGCCAATTTTACGACCCATTGTAGATCCAGCCTCGGCATTTCGGAAACCTATATATAAGGTGACCCAAGTCACGAGGCTCGATCTAAAATGGACCGTAAAAATCGAAGCCTGCAAGTAGCAATCTAAACTTTTCGTCAAAGATATATTTCACAGGTCGGGTTTTTCTTGTAAAATTACAAATCGTAGTTTTCTTTCTGTAAAAAATAGGGCCAAGAAACTTGTCAGGATCTACGGCGGGTGGCGACGCAGCCGAGACCAGGTCCAGTAGAGGGTGTGTTTGGCGCGCGTACTGACAGATGGCGTCGGGAGCAGCGTCCAGAGGCATAGCCGACCAACGAAAGAAAGCAGACGACACGCAGACGAAATCCGTCGGCAGCAAAAGCGCCGTCGCTATGCAGACGCGTTATTTTTAATGCGAATAGCATTCTTTGGATACTTCACGCACTTTTCGTCTATGTATCTATCTATCTATCTATCTATCTATCTGGCTATCTAACCTCTTACGCCGCGGGTCGATAAATAAATAAAAAAGACCGGCGCCGGCGGGATTCGAACCGTTGACCCTTTGATCAGCAGGCAGACGCGCTAACCACAGAGCTATGAGGGCAGTCATTCAAGGCACTCTAAACACCTGTTTATATCTTTACCATCGCGCGCGTTCCATGCACAAGGGCTCATTCCGCTCTCGTGAGGCTTAGCACTGCCCCTAGCTCACCCTCTCCCGCGCTCGGGAGAGGGTGATGTAGCGGCCGTGCTCACCCTCACGAGAGCGGAATGAGCCCTCGTGCATGGAACGCGCGCACCGGCAGCTGTGACAGCGCTATAAGGCGCGTCCTATGGTAAAGATATAAACAACCGTTTAGAGTACCGTTGGTTGAGACTAGCTGAGACGCCAGAAAGTCTGGTCGGTACCATTTTGAGTGTTTGTGCGTATGGCGCGTGCTTTGCTCGCCTTCCTAAGTGACACAAACGCACGTGCTGGGCTGCGGAGATCGTGCGCAGGGCTGTGAAAGTGTCAACAAATTTAGAATCGCCTTAAGAGTGGGCTGGCGTATCTAGAGTGTGCCGGCCACCTGACGAACGCGCATAACTCCGCACCGTTTGATGCTATTCGCATTAACGTAGATAATCATTCCCAAAGGATGGGTTCATGCTGCATTTATTTTTTAACCGAAGGTACATTACAAAAAGATTATGTCTCATTTGCAATAAACCGCGGGGGTCGCGAGCCGTCTCGATTCTAGGAGGTAGCGCCATCTATCAATACGAACGCCGAAACCGCATCGCTTACTCGACTTGGTCGTCTGCGTCGCCGCCCGCCGTTGACCGGCCCTGGCAAGTTTCTTGGCCCTATTTTTTACAGAAAGAGAGCTACACTTTGTAATTTTACAAGAAAAAACACAACCTGTGAAATGACACCTTTGACGAAAAGTTTAGATTGCTACGTGCAGGCGTCGATTCTTACAGTCCATTTTAGATCGGGCCTGGTGACTTGGGACACCCTATATACAATTTGATCCGACGTGTGTCGTGCACAACTTTTTCCAGGTGGAAGTGTGCAGGCTTTCCTCCAGCTTAATTCTAGTTCACTTTGGAACGTTTTAAAAGTGTAAAAACAGCACAAAAAAAGACACGGACAGAGGTGTACACACACCTGAGAGCTGACTTTCAACTGTTTAATTCCTGAAAAAGAAGGCCCATTGTCGTGCCCGAATACATTCAATCACATCACATCACGTAATGTCACCATCATATCAACTGACCATTTCGTCGAAAACTGCTGATAACGCGAAGTTCACGAGTCATACAAGCATATCGAGGGAGAGTTGACACACTTGTCGTTGTATACTTTAGAAATAAAGAATGCTTCCAACAATCTCTCTAGTCTTCTTCTGACGATGCTTTGCGAGAATCTTGAGTATTGATTAAAACAGGGAGTGCACCCAGACCTATCCCAGTGCACCGCCAAGTTTCCTCATGGTGACGTCTTCACTTCGAGCACGCATGTTTTTGCAATGGTCAGTGGATGACTTGACATGATATGATTTGATGCATGCGGGCATCGACAGTAGGCGTCTTTTTCAGGGAATTAAACGGTTGAAAGTCACCGCTGTGTGTGTGGGTACACCTGCTCTCGTCCGTGCCTTTTTCACTGTTTTTACCCTCTTAAATCCAACACCAACTAGCCCAACTCACTACTGTGCACTTTGTGCACAGTAATAGAAGTTCACTACTGTGCACAGTAGCGAGTTTCACAGTACTGTTCACTTCGGAATGATTTTTGTCGGAGGGAAGAGCTGGCTCCTAACCAACGTTACTAGATTAGCTCTATTACGGAACTGCCCATAGATGCTACTTGTCGTAGCTGCAGCCCTTCCTCTCCCCACGGCTCGCCCCTTCGTCGCTCGACGTGCCGCCGCTTTTGGGGGACGGCTGCTGTGTTGACTGCAGTGTATTCTGCGGAATATTTATGTTTTGAGGCACACAGCATCTGGATAGAGTTTCACCACTTTATGGAACACACAGTTTTCAAACGAAAATCTTATGGTGTTTCAAATGGCGGAGAAGGCGGACTAAAGGGAGTGAGGGGGTACCCCTTCTGCGGGAGTTCCTCTCACGAGGTAATCTATAGCCGGTGACAGGTCAAAAACGCAGTGTGGAAGCTCCTCCCCACCCGTTTCCCACTTCAGTGGAGCGAATGTGCAGCGTGTTCGCTCTACTACTAGTGGGAAGAAGTGGGAGAGGAGCTTCCACGCCGTTCTTGACCTGTCACCGACTATACTCACGTTGCCACTCTGCTTCGTTGGAAGCTCATGAAGTAGGCATTAGTGATGCAGCCCATCTTCCTCCTTACTGGCTGTCAATCAAGGCTTCTGCTGCTGTTGCCCTTTCCTCCGAAAACTTTTGAAAAACAAGAAAGAGAGAGAGTGACACGCCTCTAACGACTCACTGACGTCCCTTGAAAATCGTGCTGTTTTGTGCTCCGGCTCAATACATGCCTTGCACCTACGTCACACGATGGCCGTCGAAGACCGGTATTCACCATGGTGGTGGCTGACTCGGCGGCCCTTCACAGCGAGAGCAATGGTAAAGTGCGCTGCGCACGGCTGTAGCAATACTACCTATCCCACCGACCGTCCGATCGTTTCCGCCGGCACACGCCGCGAGGAAAGAGCAGCCGCCAAATTAGAGAAGGTGCGAGCGGCGGGAAAGGGATGCGGCCACGGATTACCGAGTTTGCGGGACGCATTTCATAGCGCCGAGCGACAGCACTTTTCTACCGTTGTTTACGTTCGCGCACACCTTTGCATCGGCTTTGCCCGCTCCTGGTGTAGATGCCCTTTGCCTTTCGTTAGCATCACGCCGTTTCCACGCTCCGAGCGCACCTTCGGGGCTCCCGCGCGAGTCCGGGCGGGTGTGCGCGCCGCCCGAACCCGCTTTCTTGACGGCACCGGTCGCGCGGCGCCCCCGTGTGCAAGCTCGCCCCAGACGCCGCCACCGGGGCATCGGTTTGTGCCGTCCGTGACGCGGTAACCTTCGCAAGGCGCGAAAGTAGGCGGGCCAGCCGGTTAGGAAACATTGTAATATAAACCCTGAGACAATGAAAGTTGTCTTGTCAGTTATTTTATTTATCCTTTTCGCAGGGGTTTCGATTATGACCGGTAACCTTGCATTGTTTACCAGTATTTCGCACAATCGTAACAATTTTTCTACAAGCAACTCCTAGAGCTGCTCGTCAAATTTTAAGTGCGCAATTACTCTCTCTTTTTTTTTTTTTTTCGCGACACGACAGTTTTTGCGTCAAAACTTTGTTGGTGGCATATCGAATCTTTCTGATGCTGTCGCACCAATGCGAAAAATTCCTTGCGTACTGGCTAAACGCCATTATGTAAGCTGGCCACGTTTTTCAGCTCACATTTAACACAACTAGGTACCTTTGTTGGAAAATATGGTGCATGTCAGCGCATGTACGGGCAGTTAGCGGCATCCTTCGCCTTGGTAATCGCATCCGCGCGGTGTGAAGTCAACCACCAGTATGGTGCGGGGCCCCGTCCTTCCCTATCGTGACGTCACTTGCAAGGCATGTATGCATAGTTGATGTCCTCACAAACATCAAACTATATATACACCGCCATCTTCGTGTGAGGCATTATTTGTGTTTTGTGTAGACAGCTAGCAAGAGCCACAGAAAAGAGCTAAGAAATGCGGAAAAGGGGCACCTGGAGAAGACCTTTCTCACAATCTATCGTCGAAAAAGGTCGACAGAAAATCTCCAGCGTTTTGTCGTCTGCCTCCCCGAGTGCCTTCCCGATTTCAACGGTTTGAGCAAACAACTTACCTGACGCATCTATCGCATTTAGTAATGTGGCTATCAACTATAAATACAATGGTTAAGAAAGCATGTGATTGTAAGGAAGCGAAAATCGGCAGTTTCAGATATTATCTTACCGCTTTGGCGGCTCCGCTTCCCAGGCATGTTTTGCTTTCAGTGGATCAGTCCAGAGAGAAGTCAACTTTAGAGCAGAAACAACTTCACATCAGCCAGAGCAAGCCCAAGGTTGTTTTTGTTTTTTTCGACGTTTCGTTTTTTAATATTTTATATAAGTTAAAAAATCGCTTGGTAGTTTCTAAAAAGTGAAAATCTAGTATGAAAATAGAGATATGTGGAGACTAAGACCTATTTAACCCGATTCAAATAATCTTAACTATAAAAATGTTCAGCTGCTCAGGTAAATAATAAATTCTATTACACAGTACAAATTTAAAATTAGAGTTTTAGGTAACATTATATAAAATTGCTTCTACAATACTTTTCGCTTTAAATGGCTTCCAAGGTATTTTGTTTTAGTTTCGTTTGTGGCATGGCGAGATGACAAGAGCAGCGATGTCGCTGCGTCCTTCTAAAATGGCGCTGTATGTTGCTCTTCTCAGCGAAATAGCGGTAAAGAACTTCAGACAGGCATACGGAAACCGTCAATCAACTTGTGTGATGTCGTCGAGGTACACAAGTCATCTGAATCCACGGAGATGTAACGTTCAGTTACCACCGCGCAGCGCAAGCGTCGTCGGTGTTTGCGTAAAGGACGGACTGGTGAGTATGGCTGACTGACTTCGAATCTATCTCGAGCATCTGGATACGTGGGGAGCTCTCTTTTAATCATTTTGTGCCGTGTAAGGTTCACGTACCCGAACGTTTAAACCTGGCCGTGCCGCGTGCACGGTAGTAATCTGACAAGGATCAACGGACCGAGTGCGATCATCACGCTCGTCTCCTTGCCCCATTTCCGTGTTTGCTTTCTGATTGCTCGGTGACGAGTTGTCAAACTTCTTGCCGCATAGATAAAACGGGAGATCGTCAATACGGTCCCGGCGTGTCCGCGCTAGCCTAAAGGGCGCATTTCTCGTCGCTGTGTTTGAGCACACAGTAAGGACGACCGCATGGTCTGTGTCGTTTGATCGTTGGGGACGTGGTAACAAAAACAGTTTGTGTTCCTTTTTCTTGTTAGCAGCTCGTTTCTCTCTGTAATAGTGGTTAGCCGCATGGCCATGCAAAACAGCTAAAATTAGTGTAAATAATAATAATAATGAGCTCTGCGTTTGGGATCTCCATTTCCGCAGTTAGTCAGTTTCTGACTGGAATAGAACTCACGCCCGAATTCTAGCTATTAGCTTTGGGTCCAAAAATGATAAAAACATCAAGGACGGGGGACGGAAACAGGACTTCTACCATTGAGCAACAACATTGAATGGCACAAACTATAAAACCACCCCCAAAGTTTCCAACATTCTTGAAAAAGAGAGGAGAAAATTGTTAAAAAGTGAATACTATAATATAAAGTTTAAAAGCGCTGGCGTCACGACGAGGTATCAGTAATCTAATTATCTCTGATGCAAGGAACTGGACCTCTACCATTGTCAGGGATAATGAAGGTCCTGAAATATTGTTGTTGACAGTCCCAAAAAAAAATGTACTATAAATTTAAAAGCTTTGAATAGAATTGACGTCTGTCTTTGTCAGTGATAATGAAGGTAAGCAAAGGAAATGTTGTTGTTGACAGTCCTCCATGGCCAAATGATTGAATGACTTCTCTCCCAAATCTGTTGATGTGATGTGTCCTGCCCTAGTATTCTAGTGTCGGAGGAAATAAGGAGTAGAGTCGTCGCACGTGCGGCTGTGAATGACATTTGGGTGAAAAGACTCATTTGAGGCCTTTGATGCTTCCAAGTTGTGTTCTCCGAGTCGATAATTGATGCATGTCCCAGTTTGTCCAATGTATTGACTGCCACAGCTTAGTGGAATTGAATAAACCTTTCTTCGCACCTCTACAAACTTTTTGGCATGTTTTGGGAGCGACAGTCCCAGAGGGTGCAATGTAAAACATGCCAAAATGTTTGTAGAGTGCGAAGAAAGAAAAGTTTATTCAATAGGCCACTTTCAAAAATCACTCCATGCAACACTCCGCGCATTGCGCGCTGGGAACTAGTTGGCAAGGAGCGGAGTGGCATGGTTTCGGTTTCCGCCTGACAGCCGCTGTCTGTACTCCTGCAGCCAAGCACATGAACTTCCAAGCCTGCATAACTTCTTTCATTTGCATGCAAACGTCCTTGCACAGATTGCACAGGGGCACCAGCAGAGACGTTGCAATCCATTGTTCTGCATTTGTCTACCTTTTCCCAAAATCCAGCACATTGGAAACCACAAAAACAGTGCCAAGTGTTTTTTTTTGGTATCTCTTGGCGATGCCCACAGTATTGCACACTTCGAGGAAGTCGCAGCAATGAAAACGCAAGCCGCGTGTTCCTTCACGACTCGCTGATCATGACAAAATCCGAAACTGAAACCAAAACTGAGTGGCCAACTGGTGTTCAGAATTCATTTTGTGCCGCCGTGCCACCATGGGCGTTTCGATTCGGGAAAAGGTCTATTCCGATTAAAGGGTAACTGCAAAGAAAAAAAAGAGTTTTTTTTTAAACAGCCTAATTGGGACAAGCATGTCAAAAAACAATTTTTCCGCCAGAAAAAAGTTTTCTTTACAGCAATATTTATTGCATGAGACTGATTTTAGTTTGCGGCATTTCGTCTGTTTTAAATTGCGCGCCACGAAGTTGAGATTTCGTGACGTCAATCCCTATCGGCTGGTATACTTCTCATTGGCTAGAGTTTGATTGACAGCTTAGATCTTGGTTGTTAAACCTTTGCTATATGTTGCAATTTCCTTGAGCGGCATATTTACTTTTGAGCGGCATATAATCAAACTCTTAGCCAATGAGAAGTATACCAGCCGATAGACCCATTGCTATATTACCCAAGCATCCAAGGAGAATGCAGGGATTGGTGTTCCACGCGCCACACGCGCACGCCTTTCCCCGTACAAAAGATTCGAAGTAAATAGCCAAAATAAAGCATTGACGAACGCACGTGCAAGATGCCATTTGTTTTAGGTTATTTGCTTTAGAAAAGTTACTACTGCTGAGGCCAGCACGTGCGGCACGTCGAACACCAATCCCTGCATTCTCTTTGATGCTTGGGTAATAAAGCAATAGGTCTATCGGGATTGACGTCACGAAATCCCAACTTCGTGAGCGTGCGATTTAAGAACGGACGAAATAGCCGCAAACTAAAATCAGTATCACGCAATAAATATTGCTGTAAAATTTTTTTCTCTGGCGGGAAAATTGTTTTTTGACATGCTTGTCCCAATTAAACTATTTAAAAAAAAAACACTTTTTTCTTTGCAGTTACCCTTTAAGCTGCAGCAGTCAGTACATTGGACAAACTGGCAGATGCGGGAACTATTGACTCGGAGAACACAACTTGGGAGCATCAAAGGTTTCAAATGAGTACTTTTCACCTAATTGTCGTTCACAGCTACATATGCCATGACTGTACGCCTTATATTCTCTGATGCTAGAATACTGGGCGAGCACAACAACAGATTTGGAAGAGAAATCATTGACTCACTTGCCATGGGGACTGTCAACAACAACATTTCTTTTACCTTCATTATCGCTGACAAAGACTGAGATTGAATTCCTAAATCCAGAGATGACTAGAATACTGATACCTCGTCGTGACTTTAGTGGTATTTTAAAATTTAAAATTTATAGTACATTTCCTTTGGGACTGTCAACAACAATATTTCTACACTTTCATTATCCCTGACAATGGCAGAGGGTTAGTTCCTTGCATCAGAGATAATTAGATTACTGATACCTCGTCGTGACGTCAGCGCTTTTTAAACTTTTATATTTATAGTAAATGCCCTTTCCTTTTTAACAATTTTCTCCTTTCCTTCTTCGAGAACATTGAAACCTTTGGGGGCGTTTTTATAGTTTGTGCCATTCTATGTGGTTGCTCAATGAAAGAAGTCCTGTTTCTGTCCCCGTCCTTGATGTTTTATCCTTTCAAGTATTCGTATGTATTCACCACCACGCTCGTTTTCAATTATTACTTACAGGTCCCTTCCACCTTTGAAATGCACCTGCTTGGCCTGCCGTTGCCTTACTGTAGTTTTCTTAGCGTTAGTTGACATGTATTTTGATATTTTGTCCCCTTCCCCCATGTAAATCCCTCTGCAAGCGATTTAAAAAAAAAATTATATAAAATGTAAAATCTAATTGTACTTGAAGTCCTCTCCCCACAAACATTTCATCAAAATCCAGCGAGATTCAATATTTCCCCGATACTTCTAAATGAAATTAAAAAAGTTAGTCTCTCAAGCTGCGTTTAAAGATAGAGGAAGCCACAGCTTTAAAGGAGCCATGGAACAATTTTTCTACTTTCACAAAATACTACTTAGAATCACTTCCCAACATTAATAGCTGAATAAACTTGCCTTATGATCAGATAAAATTAGCGCAAACGACAAGAAAAGAGAAAGGTGGGACAGGACAGAGCGCCACTCACAACTGACGTTTTAATAGAAAAAGAGACAATAGGGAAGTGAAGCATTATTAACAATAAAAGGAAGGGGAAAACCCATCAAAAATACGATTGCGCCCTAGGTTGTTCTTGATAAAAGAAGAAGAAAAACACCAAAAATCGTGACTACCTTGGTTGCTGTACTAAAGGAAGAAGAAAAAAATAAGAAAAAATCTCAGAAAATAAGCCAGAACATTCAGATGTTGAACACTTCGTCGAACCTAATGTGGGACACAAGATAAAAATTCTATCTTAAGGCTCATTCACACAGACCCGTTTTCTTACGTTACGTTACGAAACGTCACCGGGAAATCTGTGCTTCGTATTGAGCGTGGCTACCAATTCCAGGAGATAGCCTGACACACGACATTCGAGACATGAATGTTTCGGTGACTTAGACATAACGTAAGGAAACGGTGCTTGTGAACCAGTTGAACCGAGCTCAACGCCTTACGTTACGTTACGACGAGCCTTATGTCCTTGGTTGCCACGGTAACTCACCGTCCTAGCTCGTCGTCACCGAAACATTCGTATCTTGAATGTCGCGTGCGAGGCTATTTTCTTGAATTGGTAGCCACGCTTAATACGAAGCACAGATTTCCCGCTGACTTTTCGCAACGTAACGTAAGAAAACGGATCTGTGTGAATGAGCCTTTAATGTACACTACACACTTCTTGCGGCGTATGGATCATTACTGGTGGAGTTCAAGATAGTGAAGTTCTTTTGGTGAAAGGGTCACCGAAGGGCGCTGATGCAGGTGTTCCCGCGCGTGATGATGGTTTGCGCCTCGAAAAGTTCTCTAGATCGTTTGTCGCCATAACGTCTCAGCACTTTGGTGTTGTTCAACAAAGACGTGAGCAGTGACAGTCCTCGTACATGCACGGCGAGGTGTCCTGCTGGTGACGACTTTGGTGCAAGAGCATGTTCTCTAAGACGTTCATTAACGCATCGCCCTGTCTGCCCCACATAAACTTTCCCGCATGTAAACG
Source organism: Ixodes ricinus (assembly GCA_037355805.1). Lineage (NCBI taxonomy): Eukaryota > Metazoa > Arthropoda > Arachnida > Ixodida > Ixodidae > Ixodes > Ixodes ricinus. The sequence continues at coordinate 19,254 of JAZHYW010067008.1, forward strand.
GTATCTCATAGATTACACCACAGCTGCAGTCCACGTATTTGTGTCGATGTTTTACTCCACATTGTTCATGTAGTATCTGCGTGTTGTTGATCTTCAGACACAGCTTTTCAACTTGTCCGGTGCAGATAGCACGACTTCAACATGGAACTTGGAGGCCACCTTCTTTAAGTTATGCGAAATACGGTGAATGTATGGCAGGACTGATGGTTGGTGTCTTCTGTCCCTTTCTTTGTCTCGTTTACCGCATGAAGTAAGCTTCTCTTGTCGTTTGCGCTAATTTTATCTGATCATGTGTAACACCTTCTCCGAGGTGAAAACACTTTCCCGAGGTGTAAAACACCTCTTCCCGAGGTGTAAAACGATATACCTCCTTTTACACCTCTTCCCGAGGTGTAAAACGATACCTTTTGAGACAATTTTTATTATTTTAGACTCTATTGCTATTCATATTTCTGGTAGAACTTATGTGTGTATATGTTGTGTAGAGTGTAGCTGTGAACATACTCCTCAGTAAGTAGCGCAAGTATCAGCTTGTTTGGAATATTTCAAATAGTTAAAACTTAGATTTTCAAGGGTCCTTCAATGCAAGTCTACATTCTGCAGCTTCTGCGAGTTAAGACTCCTTTTTGATGCTCTAGAGGTGTGCACACTCTACAGACTTGTGTTGTAGCAAGCAAATGCAGTCGCAAGCCTGCCCATACTATTTATTTTTTCCGGCATGCTGACTTCTTGTTGACTTGGCAGTGGGTTCAGTGACCGCTCCTAACTTGAGTCATTTGTCAGCTATGTTCACATTGTGGTCAGTAATTTTCTGCATGGCTTCCACGGCTGAAAATGAAGTATTTTCAGGCATCTCTCTACTTACCTTCGGGGCGGAGAAGAATTTTGTATCATCCCTTGCCACCGTTTTTCTGAAGAATTATTTGGAGGGGAAATTTCCTGTTACCCAGGAATAGTAAATTATTTGGTCTTATGAGTGGTATTTTCATTTATTTATTTATTTACAAACAAACCTACATCACCATACTGCATTATTGCAGGGGTGGGTTTTTCAGAACTGTTTTCATCAAATATGATCAAACACACTGGAAAAACTAAAAGGGAAGACACAGAGAGAGCCAAACAGAATACATAATTTGGCAACCTCTTCCACTCTTCAATAGTTATCAGAAAAAAGCAAAAACATCAGCGTTGAAAGGTGTAGGGCCAGATTTCGTTTGGGTGGTCTGCTCTTCGTGATGCATAAAATGGTCCGTGCACATTGCACTTATTGATGTGATATTCATTTTTGACAAATAGCTAAAGTTCCTAGTGCCTAGCACACAGTGATCATAAATTGCAGAAAATGGTTTCATACTTCCATTACTACTCTGGGCATTTCAACAAAGATTAAATATATGTTATTCTGAATCTCAAGGTTAGTTGTGGATGAGTACTCTAGACTTGTTGATTACTGAGGCTTCATCATAATTCCATAACAGTATAATTTTTTTTTTAAACTTTTATTGAGGATTGAAACATTACAACAGAATCTTACAGTAGCAGGTGTAACCTCAAAGTGCCTTGGTTTATGTGGAACTTTTTCTTTAACATCTATTAATTTGTAGTAGGGGTTTGTGAAGAGTGATTCAAATAGAATAGCACTTCATCATCATTCGTAGCCTTCACAGTGCTAGGGGAAGTCATGACAACCGAAGCTAGGGATCACTCCGCACTGTTCAATTTGAACCACTATTCTCACAATCCTAAGTGTTAGGTGATATCTTTTGTGTTTAAATCATGCACCTTTTTCTTCCCTGGCCAGTGCACACTAAATTTTTCCAATCAAAGTTTTTTTTTCTAATAAAATAAGTGAACCACAAATACATTTTTATTTAGTGCACCAAGGAAGCATTGGCTGCATAAAGGGACACTGGAGAGTTTAAATATTTTAAATTTAAAGTGCCTAATTAGGTTCCATATGTCACAAAAGGCATTTTTCTTGAAAAGCAAATAATGTGTGCTGTACTTACGCCACGAGATGTAATTTATAAATTCTGTTGTCTGTATGCTTAGTCAGCCACCAATGGGCATCTAGTAGCCATGTGCGAGTAGTGGATTTCGAGTTTGGAGCAAATTCAAAGTGAATAGTGGTTTTGGCAGAATATTTTCGAATAGAATATTGAATAGTTTCTCCATGCCTTGTTGTACCATGCTTAGACTAAAACCCAGCTAACCATGTGAATGTTGCTCCCAAGCTTCCACTTGTCCATATAAAAGTTAATTTTTTTAACCTACCGTAAAATACCGGGCAAGCGCCCACTCAAACTTCAGAGATAATCACAAAAAATAGCGGATGGGTGCTTGTCTGGTCATCAATTTTACATATAAATGTGCTGTGCGTATTTTCTCAGACTTACAAATTTGGAGATGGGCGCTTAATGTATATTTATGGACTTTGACCTCAGAAAGTCCAATACCTTTGAATTGGACACATAAAAATTTGGAGCTTATAAGATAAATCTAAATCGGCCAAAGTTTTACCGGCGGCTCTCTCTTTTGGAGGTTTTAGAATTTATTCGAAAACACGGAACCCTGGTTATAATTGACCATTTCTCATGAATAGCAGGTGGATCTCACAAATACTGCAAAACATTCAGTGTAGTCATATGCAGGTGGAAAGGGATCAAGAGCTACCTGGTAGAGGGCATTAGTGTGCCCGCACGTTTCCTGATAGTTAGCAGTCACACTCAAACGGAAACTTCGCTTGGAGCCTTAATCTGCGGGTATGGTTGGCCATACAAATGACGGGGTTCCAGTCAGGCAGGGATTGAATCGGACTGGGTTCTTTTGGCCTTCCCCATTGCTTCGTGTTCCATTGTACGGCGTTGACCACCGGTGTGATTGCAGGTCGGTGCCGCCCGACCCGGGCAGCCTCCAAAAGAGCAGGATGCTGACGGCCCTCAAGAAGCTGGTGGGCAACAATGAGGCGTCCGGGGGGAAGCCCCAGCCTCCGTCCGGCATGCAGACGATGGAGCAGAGCCTCCAGAAGAGGTTCGCCAGAGGGGTGCAGTACAACAGTGAGTCGATCCCACGTCGCGCTCGGACCGGATCCTGGCTACCCAGTGTCGCCCTTGCGGTACGCTGGGACACGATTTTGACCTGTGCGTCGTGTGTCCCACAGCGCCCGCATGTCGGAAGCGGTCCCGAACGGTAACGAGTTGCGTGGCAGGGGCCGGCAAATCGTGACATCGGATGTCGCGATACTGGTGGTTGTTCGCCGAAGTTCCAGCAAAAAACACGGGTGAATGGGAGGGTCGCTTCCATCGCAGAGTTCCGTCTCATGCCTATTAACGCTTCCGCAACGGATTCTCTCGCACCAAAGAGCGATTTACGGCACAACGGATGTCCGTTGCATCCACTTTCGCCACTGTGTCACCGTCAGAATCGTGCCAGGCAACGGCACGACAGAAGCAGGACGGTGTCAGGCGGAAATCTGGGAACCGGAAATGGGGGTGTGTCGAACGCACCTGTCGCAGGCACGTTGCAGGCATTACGATACTGCTGGTACGTAGTCTTGCTGCCACGACGCCTACGTATATATGCGATTTGGACATCTTAAATCGGGAGATCTTGTGACAAGGAACGTGTCTTAGTTGGAAGAAAGAATGAGAGTCGGGAATGGGGGAGAGATGTTGGAAATAGACGAAAGAATTTAGAAAAGTTTCGGTTGTGCACCAGTCACCTAGCTGTGTTTAGAGACTTGTGTTTGTCCTTTGTCCCTCTTGTTCCCCTTCTCCAGGGATTATTTTCGTCATTCTTGTCCAGCTTGCTTGCACCTTTGCATTTAATTGCATTATAAACAAAAAAGGAACTGTTTGCACCACTGGTTCCCATCCACCGATGTTTCGGTGACCCCTTGTAGGTCGGTGGAAGAGATGGGGGACTCCATCCACCAGAGAGAAGACGGGTTTTGGACGATTAAAATGACAAAAGGGTAATTTAAGAAACTAAATGCATGCCAGCCAACTTTGAAGCTCTGAAATGGAGAATAATCGACCTTACTCACTTTGTGCACATGGTGCAGTCTATTTAGTATTTGTGGGACAGCTAGCATCGATAAAATTTAATTGCTCGGCTCAATAGACGATTGAGGGCTTTGCGAACCCTGAGAAGGCCTTCAGGGACCCCAAGAGGTCCGTGGACCCCTGTTTGAAAACCACTGGTGCACTACAGTATGCCTATCTAGTTCTGATGGTCAGTGCTCCGCACAAAGATAAGTTGTACGAATCAAAGCATTCCATCCTTGATCACTGACGGAGGGTCGTCTTTGCCACTTTATAATAATAATAACGCTGTATGCATGTTTATACAGCTGGAAGTTAGTCAGCCTTAATGGGTGTCTGTTGTCTCAGCTGTAGACAATACATTTAGCCAGTGCAATACCACTGCCACTCTGGGGTCTTTAATCTGCATCCCTCACTAGTGATACATGACCGCACGCCGGTACGAACGAATGAGTGAATGAACAAACTGACTCGCCTCCGTCTCCTGCGTTGCAGTGAAGCTGGTGATCCGGGGTGACCGCAACGTGGGCAAGTCGTGCCTGCTTCTCCGTCTGCAGGGCCAGCGCCTCAAGGAGGAGTACCAGCCCAGCGAGGAAATTCAGGCAAGGGGGCCACGGGGGCGCCGGTCTTGGCCGCAGAAAGACGAGTGCGCGGTGGCGCGCAGAAAAACAACAAATATCGAAAAGAAGTAAATGGGACGAGCGCCGAACTCGCTAAGTATTTGTCGGAAAAAATTGCTTATCTTAAATCTGTGGATGAAGTCGGGAGACGGAATGTGCAGATCATTTTGATCTTTTCTGGGTTAGAGGGACACGAACACGGTGTCGTGCGACTTTGCATCGTACGGCACTGTCGCGACATGACTGTCGCGACGCAACGTCATGTCGCGACAGTGACGTCATCTCGCGACATGATGTCACTGTGTCATGTCAAGGAGTTGCACATTGTTATGTTGTCACTCAACCACGTTACCTGATGTGACAATATGATATCACGTGACATCATGATGTCATGTGACAGCACAGTGTCATGTCATGGCGTCATGTAACAACCATCATGCTGATGACATCACGGTGTCGCATCACACTTTCCTTGGGGACCCCGGCCCTTAATACATTCTGTGTCAAAACACCAAAGAAGTAAGTACCCATGTCATGACGGAATCAACACATCTTCAAGAACACAGTTTATTTTCCATGTGAATGGCCAAGGTGCCCGCAATCCGACAGAGGCTTATTGCGGAGAAGGCACCATGTAACCGAAATTTCAATTGCACGGCAATACATCCCCAGGTGGTCAAAATGAATTCTCAGTACTTCGCTGGGGTGTGCCAGGTGCCCTTTGTTGGTTCGACATGTAATACCCCTAAATTTCACTTTTAATGTGAATTAACAGATGTTTGGCTGATGCAGCTACCTGCCCCTTCTTTTTGATTGCGTAGGATTCAAACAGTTCCCTGGCTGCTTTATCTGTATTTCTCCCAATGATGTAATGTTTTTTTAAAGTTTGGATGACAGTTGCTAACCACAGAGTACAGAAGTTGACGCCTTTGTTGCAGATTGCTTGTCAGAAGCAACATGGTCATGGTTTTTGGTTTTGCAAGTACTCGGAAAGTCATTAGAATATCCATTAGTTCCTAAAACCCTGGAAACACGTACATGAAGGTGAGATTTGGATTGTTAAAGCCTTGAAAACTCTCACACTTCAGTGTGAGAGAAATGAATTGATGGCACGGGGAACAAATAAATGAAATGCAGAAACCACAATGAATATTATGGTAAGTTTAGAAGACTTGCGTGCTTATGCATTGTAACAATGGGTGACATCACTCCCACTGTGAATTCAAACTGCATCAGGAGAAGAGCAAAGAGGAAGATATGCAAAGCTTTAGCCAGGATATTAGAAAAGTACTACAAAGCTACTGCTATGAAAAGCCAATTCGGAAGAATTACCAGTGTCACGCAATAAAATGCCTTAGAAGGCGCTTATATTGCATTTAATCTGTGGTCCCTGGATCCGTGAAAAAAGGGGAATGTTTTATTTAAAACTTGTAAATGTTTTGCTTAAAAATCTGTGGAAACATTGGTATGCTACTGACGGGAGCGCAATGAATGGGGCTGGTTGGTAACATCACCTAAAGAGCACAAATAATTGCCAACATGCCAATTTGTAGGGCACTTGCGCGTTGCTTATCTCTTTGATCCTCATCTTCTCGTGCCCTTTTTCTAATATCCCAATGATATCTTTTAAAGTAATATTTCTGAGTATCTAGAGTACTCCCACAAAATATCCTTGAAAAGGTAACAAGTTGTTGGTGGTTTCTCCTGAACCTGAGCATGCCGAGGATTCTAGCACCCGCTGCTGGAAACCGACATATAATGAAAAGACCAAGGCTGGATCGTTTGGTTGCAAATCCTTTGTGGAGTTTTGCTTTTGACTAAATGTACAAATATTCCGAGTTTACTCTCAGTGCACTATTGAAGTCCTGGTTTTAGTTCATGATTCTCAAGTCAAATGTTTTGGAATGTTGGGACATTATAGCGGGGACAGGGTTCATGAATAATTAAATTAGTATGCAGTGCAGACCACACGGAAAATAGCGAGGATGGCAACAGGTTTTGATCTCTTATTATACTATGAAAAGAAAATGACGAGGGACGGTCTGATGCAGTTTCAGCCTTGTCATATTTATGCGACCACTGCCTTGTTGAGTCGAGGGTTTCAACCGAGTTTTGACACCATGCCTCCCTCGCAGTGTCGTCCGTCACACTTCCTTCGCCCACGCGCTACCCGCACAATGTGGCTCTGCAACATGCAGTTATCTCGAGTCTCACGCCGTTCCTTAAAAAGGCTGGGGGCCATGCAGGTTGCCAGCATCCAGTGGAGCTACAAGGCCACGGACGACGTGGTGAAGGTGGAAGTGTGGGACGTGGTGGACAAGGGCAAGAAGCGGCGACCCATCGAGGGACTCAAGCTCGACAACGCCGGCAGCCCCGAGGCCGGCGTAGGTCTTCGATCCCCGTCTCCTTTTCCGCCGGCAGCCCCGAGGCATTTCTTTTCGGTTTCCTTACGATGCCCGTAACGACTCTCCGATAGGAGCGGTTACCGCGTCCCCATTCGTGACCCTGGAATTCCTGCCGCCGACGTCGCGCTCATGTGATGCTGTTGGCTGCTGCAATTCCGGCGGCCAACAACAAAACTCATTCGGGGCATTATAGTTTCGGGGTTTTCGTCGTGCCGGGAGCAAGTTTTAGATTCCGAGAGAGGGAATTCGAAACGTGATCGTTTTATGCTGTAGTTTATTTTAGTGCGTGTAGCGGAGCTCCATTCTACGCGGCCATAGGTCCTGACCTCCCTGGTTATGTGTGGAAGCTCGTGAAGTAGAATAACTGGTTGCGTTTGGTTGCCGGTTCTTACGCATTTTGGACTTGGACGTCTGTTCTAGGTGCCGGAGGAGCCGGCTCTCGACGCGGAGTTCATAGACGTGTACAAGGGAACCAACGGAGTGATCATGATGCTGGACATCACCAAGCAGTGGTGAGCATGACCGGGGCCTTTAGTAACGAGCGGGTGGGGACATTACTTCCACCCGCATTCGTCGCGTATGCAAAGGCTCTTTTAGGGATTTGGCATTCCACGCCACCTCGTCACGCCCGTGTTTGAGAGTCAACGGAGACGAATCTGCCATCTACTTGGTTGTAGCTGTGTGGAGCTGGGGAGGGAATTAGTCAATGTGTCTGTGTTTCCTGTAAAATTGCACACAAACCCACACAATACGCCTTCCCAGCACTCGTGGATCGGCCGAGAAATGCCGAGTCGCTGGGCAGTGGACGCATGCGCAGTGTCCGATGTTCCGCTGAGGAGACCCGCTGTGCCTGTTCGTAACATCTTCCACAGCGCAGAAGGCGATTATTGGAACGGTCTACGCACCTTTCCGAAAAGAACGCTTTTAGGCTGCTGCCCTTTTGCTGATGATGATGCAACTTTTGCGACTCTCGGGCCCCCATCAGCTAGAAATTGTTTACCACCCTCCTGAGCTGTTGAATCCTGCCTGCTCAGTACGATTCTCCAAGTGTGTTTTGCGGTTTTGCATACCAGGTTTTTTGGCCTCTCTTGAATGTTTCCCTTTTTTTTTTTTTAGGCGGGCTGCATACCCTGTTTTGTGTCATTTTTTGTTGTGTGAACTGGGGCTGGTAGGCTACGTGCCTGCCGTTGAAGCATGTTCTGCCCCCAAAACAAGGTCCTCTCAGATTCTGTCCAATCACCAGGAAGTGGCTGTTGTCACTGCTGACGGAATGTGCTGCGTTATTTGAGATCTTCCTCAAATGAACCCTTTTGGATAACGTTTGTAATGTGGTGATCGTAATGTGGTGCATACATTATCTTGTTCGAATATTGACACTAGCTGAATTTCATCCCGAGTCCTGCGGTATGCATCGGTGATCGCATTATTTTTGCGAAAGTAGTATGCGGGCCTTTCGGCTACCTTCTGTTGGTAAATAATTTTCAACAGCCAAGCACTTTGTGGATTGACACGGCTACTACCAACTAGCTCAACGCGGACCGGTAATTAATTAAAGTATTTATAGGGCCAGCTTTTGGCACTTTTGTGTCCGAGTGTGGGATGTAGCCTCAATAGAACGTGCATTCACCATTTGCACGCTCCGCGTGGAATCAGACGTCACAAGAAAATCGTTTCCAAAGAAATATTGTGGTTAACGAACGTCACAGTGGGCATCGTGAACGACTGATGCGTTGAGAGCGTTACGGACGTTACGCCGAGGCTTGAACCTCAGTTGGTGTGGTGGCTTTTCAGATGCTATAGCCGCTGAGCTACTATACTAGTGCAGCTGGTTTGGAAGGGTAAATGATTTGAATAGTACAAACGTGTCGGTGAGAGCGGCCAAGTTTTAGATGAAAAGAATAAAATGAAATAATGAATAGCGATAAAAAAATAATAAAGAAGCAAACAAGAAATAAAAATAAACCAGTGAACAAAAATAAATAAAATGAAATAAAAATAAATAAACAAAATTAAAATAATTGAAAAAAAAAGATAAAAATTAAAAAAAGAAAAAACTTTCAGCCTTTCCACTTTGGTGAAGAAGGAAAACCAGCGAAGCTGTACTATGGTCAGAAGACCTCAAGGATGATGTCTAGGACGACCTCAAGGACGCCTTCTAAGACGACCTCGAGGACGCTGCCTAGAGGACGACCTCAGGGACGACCTCTAGGACGACCTCAGAGACGAGCTCAAGAATGACTTCTAGGACGACCTTGAGGACAACCTCTCGGACGACCTCAAGGACGACGTCTAGGACGACCTCAAGGACAACTTCTAGGACGACCTCGAGGACAATTTCTCGGACAACCTCAAGGATTACCTCAAGGACGACGTTTAGGACGACCTCAAGGACGACCTCGAGGACGACGCCTAGAGAAATTCAGCCTTTCCACTATGGTGAAAACCAGAGTGGAAAGGCTGGAAAGGATTGTCGCCAACTATGAGCAAGTGCGGCAAGCCGATTGTCTGGTTGCCACTGTCGCTCATAGATGGCGGTAGCTGCCCAGAGTTTTGTGTCGTTATTTCTTTGCGGGGGACACGATCCTGGGGAAACTAGCCCTTAACAGCTCCGCTATAAAAGTCCTAGGACACCTAAGCACTTCTTACGAGTTGTGAATGTGAAAGCATGAATGTCGTTGTTCCACTCCCTTAGTTCGTCTGCGGCGTACTGGCGTGGACGGCCTAGTTTCGCTACTGCCGTGGTAGCGGCTGGCGGCCGAGAGTGCGCTCTTGTGAAGTGGCTGTGGCGTGTTGAGCTCGACCGTGTGCAGCCTCTCCGTAGTTTGCCCGGGCGGGCTGTGTGGCCAGGCCTGCACCACCGCACCTCACCGGGCCGCCGCATGTGCTGTGCCGCCATGGAGAGGGCTTTTCTGGTGGCGTTTTGTGGAACTACGCCGCACGAGCCAATGGGAGCCTCGTTCCTTGATGACGCGCGCCAGCCAATGGGAGCCTATCCATTAGATTTCTGCTACAGACGACATTGGGACAGGGCAAGGTGCCATTTGGCGTTGCTTCAAAGCTGATGACGTCGATTCGCTCTATGAAACAGTTAATGATTTTGCATTATTAAAGGGGCCCTGCAACAACTTTTTGACTGGTTTTTAATTTGTACCGAACCTGAGCGCACTGAACGTAGTAACTTAATGAAACTTTTCTTTTCTCAAATTTCGCTTTATTTTAAAAGTTATAGGCAAATTAGAATTACAAAAACAAGCAAAAAATAACCTCCTTCATGACGTCGTAGGTCCTGGCTTGAGTGGCCGTGAACTAGAGGAGGGGTAGTGAGCTCATCGAGCGCTCACGGCTGCCGCACTCCGTGTCGACGGCTCGAGAGGGCGCCACTAAAGCATGTGTTGGATAGGCTGTATGAAGCGGGCGGCTAGGGCGGCTCGCATTGCATTTGCTGCGCGATTAAAGACTATTTCGGCATAACACTTCATTGGCCACAAACGACAGCAAACACGGGGTAAAGATCAGTTCAGAACGGGAGCCACTTCGCGCTGCCATACCGCCAAATGGCCAAATCGCCAGCAGGGCCCGCACCGAAGGCCTTCGGAACGCTCGGAACCGGTCGGATCCTCGAGCCGGTATACGACCGCAGCGCCGCCGCGTACACCCGGGACCTTTCTACGCTCGCCGTTCGTCGGTGCCTCATCCCACTAGCCCTTTCTAGTATGCGCCGTTTTTTCCGCCGCTTGGTGGCGGGTATGTCGACGGGTCATTTCTTGTTTCCATACTTTATAAACTGCATTTGTTTCTTTTCTGATCTAGAATACTGAACAAAAACTACTTTCATACATAATTGAAACGGTTCGCGACACTTATATTTTGTATCTCGACTAAAAAAAGCTTTTAGCGGCTCTGACCAGTAGTAAGGCCAGGACCTAAGACGTCACATATCGCGCGCTTTCGGCAACGCGGGTCGCCCTCGTAGGTGGAGGAGGTTTCCGCGTCGTCCGGTTAAAATATGACGCACTGATATTTAGTTACTCTCTCCGTGCCCGCTGGCTTGCCCGAACCCCAAGAGACGTGGAAACCGTAAAAAAGGTAGACGCTTAAATATGATTGCAGGGCCCCTTTAAGAACTCTAGCTCAAACGACACCCGGAGCTTGGTTTGTGCGGGACACATTCTGTGCTCCCTGTTCTTTGTCAGCAAGATGGAGCCTGTATCATTTTTTGTTTTAGCGAGAGTTGAGCGAGGTTACATAAATGCTTTCATTTCGTATTAACAGGGCACATCTTGAGCTTGACCTTGACCTGTGCGCACTTGCAGGACGTTTGACTATGTACAGCGGGAGCTGCCCAAGGTTCCTGACAACATTCCAGTTCTCGTGCTGGCCAATCACCTAGACATGAAGCACCACAGGAACATCACTGAGGACCAAGTGCGCTTCTACGTCGAATCCATCGAGCGGTGCGCCTTTCCCCTTGCTCTTCGTGCTTCTTTTGGGGGTCGCTTATCCTCTGCTACCTTACCATAATATACCGAGGAAGTGCTTGCAAAAATGTCTTCCCGCTGCCGACTTTTCAGAATTTTAAGATCACGCAAAGTGCACGTAATGGAACTCTAAAAGAAAATTAAAAGGTAAGCCTGCTGTATCTGCAGCAGGTACATCGGTGCTTGGTCTTAATTTAATTATAGAAGTCAGTGTCAGATACTCAACTTTACCTCCTAAATTGGTGCTGCCTGCGAACACACTCTGTCAAATTGGTAGTTCTATTTTCAGCCTTTCAATTGTGTGAAAATGCCACAAAAAACTTGCAATTGCATATTCATGATAACCGTGTTTGCATATTCATGATAGCCGTGTTTTAACTCTTTCCTTACCACAAGAAAGCTGCCCATTTTTAAAGGGTCCCAGTATTCTTTCTTTTTTTCTGAAAAACATTGGCTTCTAAAATTTGTTGCATTATGTCACAATGCGCCACAGTAAATGCTCTTTTTAACGATATAAGTTGTGGGGACCGTTGGTCGCCCTTCTCCGATGGCCGGTATAACGGCCGTGGTTCGGAACGCTCGTCCTGGCTGCCGTGAGTTCCAACCTGTTCGTGAAGCGTAGGAGAGCCGCCTGGCTTGGGGGGGCTCTCCTCCTCACTCTCTCCCGGTGGGACCTTTTTCCGTCCCCCACTCATCCGGGAACCTAGTTGTTTTGAGTGAGGACGACGCCCGCGAGGGGAGGAGGTCGGCGCGCGTGCCCGACTTCCGGAACGTAGGGGACTCCTCCCGCGGATGCGATAGAGATCAAACGTGTTGCGAAGGGCTTCCTTGCCCGCTCTGGACTGCGCTCTCGGGACAGTGTCGACAGGGTGAGCCTTTCATCTGACCTTGTCGGCGCGGGGGTTTCGGGACAGTGTGTCTTTTGGTGTTCGAATAAACACCGTTGGACCCAGTCCTATTGTGGTACGTGCTCCTCCTTTTTAGAGAAGTGATCAGTTGTGCGGCTGACATTCGGACCCGCCCGTAGCGGTGTTCTCAAGAGAAAGCTGCGGGGTGTGGGAGTAGGCTTGGCGTCTCCTGATTAGAGACCGCCGCTGAACCCTTCGGTTACCACCACCCGTAACCATCCCACATATTCTGGTTTTCAAGACGTGCGTTCGTCTGAGCACCAGATCGCCCACTTGATAGCGGACATCCCGGTGTGAACGGTCATACTGAGCCTTCTGACTGGCTCTGGCTGCGCACAGATTTTGGCGGGCTTTCGACAGGGCTGCCTCCATCTGCGTTTGCAACCGCCGGGCATGGTCAGCATAGGCTGGCTGCGCGCCGTCCCGTCGCCTGTAGCCGCCAATACCCGATCCATGGAGTTCCGGCAGCTCCCTCCCAAACTTGAGGAGAGCAGGGCTGAAACCCGTCGACCCCCTCCTCCCGCGGGCGTCGTCCTCACCCAAAACAACTAGGTTCCCGGATGAGCGGGGGGACGGAAAAAGGTCCCCCCGGGAGAGAGTGAGGAGGAGAGCCCCCCAAGCCAGGTGGCTCTCCTACGCTTCACGAACAGGTTGGAACTCGCGGCAGCCAGGACGAGCGTTCCGAACCACGGCCGTTATACCCGGCCATCGGGGAAGGGCGACCAACGGTCCCCACATCCCCGGTGGTAACCGAAGGGTTCAGCGACGGTCTCTAATCAGGAGACGCCAAGACTAATCCCACACTCCGCAGCTTTCTCTCGAGAACACCGCTACGGGCGGGTGCGAACGTCAGCCGCACAACTGATCGCTTTTCTAAAAAGGAGGAGCACGTACCACAATAGGACTGGGTCCAACGGTGTTTATTCGAACACCAAAAGACACACTGTCCCAAAACCCCCGCGCCGACAAGGTCAGATGAAAGGCTCACCCTGTCGACACTATCCCGAGAGCGCAGTCCAGAGCGGGCAAAAGAAGTCCTTCGCAACACGTCCGATCTCTATCGCATCCGCGGGAGGAGTCCCCTACGTTCCCGAAGTCGGGCACGCGCGTCTGTCCTCACCCAAAACAACTAGGTTCCCGGATGAGTGGGGGACGGAAAAGGTCCCACCGGGAGAGAGTGAGGAGGAGAGCCCCCAAGCCAGGTGGCTCTCCTACGCTTCACGAACAGGTTGGAACTCGCGGCAGCCAGGACGAGCGGTTCCGAACCACGGCCGTTATACCGGCCATCGGGGAAGGGCGACCAACGGTCCCCACATCCCCGGTGGTAACCGAAGGGTTCAGCGACGGTCTCTAATCAGGAGACGCCAAGACTAATCCCACACTCCGCAGCTTTCTCTCGAGAACACCGCTACGGGCGGGTGCGAACGTCAGCCGCACAACTGATCGCTTCTCTAAAAGGAGGAGCACGTACCACAATAGGACTGGGTCCAACGGTGTTTATTCGAACACCAAAAGACACACTGTCCCAAAACCCCCGCGCCGACAAGGTCAGATGAAAGGCTCACCCTGTCGACACTATCCCGAGAGCGCAGTCCAGAGCGGGCAAAAGAAGTCCTTCGCAACACGTCCGATCTCTATCGCATCCGCGGGAGGAGTCCCCACGTTCCCGAAGTCGGGCACGCGCGTCGACCTCCTCCTGCCGCGGGCGTCTCCCACCCAAAACAACTAGGTTCCCGGATGAGTGGGGGACGGAAAAGGTCCCACCGGGAGACGTGCAGGAGGAGAGCCCCCCAAGCCAGGTGGCTCTCCTACGCTTCACGAACAGGTTGGAACTCGCGGCAGCCAGGACGAGCGTTCCGAACCACGGCCGTTATACCGGCCATCGGGGAAGGGCGACCAACGGTCCCCACATCCCCGGTGGTAACCGAAGGGTTCAGCGACGGTCTCTAATCAGGAGACGCCAAGACTAATCCCACACTCCGCAGCTTTCTCTCGAGAACACCGCTACGGGCGGGTGCGAGCGTCAGCCGCACAACTGATCGCTTCTCTAAAAAGGAGGAGCACGTACCACGATAGGAACTGGGTCCAACGGTGTTTATTCGAACACCAGAAGCACACACTGTCCCAAAACCCCCGCGCCGACAAGCGTCAGAGTGAAAGGCTCACCCTGTCGACACTATCCCGAGAGCGCAGTCCAGAGCGGGGCAAAAGAAGTCCTTCGCAACACGTCCGATCTCTATCGCATCCGCGGGAGGAGTCCCCTACATTCCCGAAGTCGGGCACGCGCGGTCGACCTCCTCCTGCCGCTGGCGTCGTCCTCACCCAAAACAACTAGGTTCCCGGATGAGTGGGGGACGGAAAAGGTTCCACCTGGAGAGCGTGCGGAGGAGAGCCCCCCAAGCCAGGTGGCTCTCCTACGCTTCACGAACAGGTTGGAACTTCGCGGCAGCCAGGACGCAGCGTTCCAAACCACGGCCGTGTATACCGGCCATCAGGGGAAGGGCGACCAACGGTCCCCACATCCCCCGGTGGTAACCGAAGGGTTCAGCGACGGTCTCTAATCAGGAGACGCCAAGACTAATCCCACACTCCGCAGCTTCTCTCGAGAACACCGCTACGGGCGGGTGCGAACGTCAGCCGCACAACTGATCGCTTCTCTAAAAGGAGGAGCACGTACCACAATAGGACTGGGTCCAACGGTGTTTATTCGAACACCAAAAGACACACTGTCCCAAAACCCCGCGCCGACAAGCTCAGATGAAAGGCTCACCCTGTCGACACTATCCCGAGAGCGCAGTCCAGAGCGGGCAAAAGAAGTCCTTCGCAACACGTCCGATCTCTATCGCATCCGCGGGAGGAGTCCCCTACGTTCCCGAAGTCGGGCACGCGCGTCCGACCTCCTCCCTGCCGCGGGCGTCGTCCTCACCCAAAACAACTCAGGTTCCCGGATGAGCGGGGGGACGGAAAAAGGTTCCACCGGGAGAGAGTGAGGAGGAGAGCCCCCCAAGCCAGGTGGCTCTCCTACGCTTCACGAACAGGTTGGAACTCGCGGCAGCCAGGACGAGCGTTCCAAACCACGGCCGTTATACCGGCCATCGAGGAAGGGGCGTACCAACGGTCCCCACATCCCCGGTGGTAACCGATAGGGTTCAGCGACGGTCTCTAATCAGGAGACGCCAAGACTAATCCCACACTCCGCAGCTTTCCCTCGAGAACACCGCTACGGGCGGGTGCGAACGTCAGCCGCACAACTGATCGCTTCTCTAAAAAGGAGGAGCACGTACCACAATAGGACTCGGGTCCAACGGTGTTTATTCGAACACCAAAAGACACACTGTCCCAAAACCCCGCGCCGACGGAGCTCAGATGAAAGGCTCCACCCTGTCGACACTATCCCCAGAGCGCAGTCCAGAGCGGGCAAAAGAAGTCCTTTGCAACACGTCCGATCTCTATCGCATCCGCGGGAGGAGTCCCCTACGTTCCCGAAGTCGGGCACGCGCGTCGACCACCCTCCCCCCTGCCGCGGGGTCGTCGTCCTCACCCAAAACAACCAGGTTCCCGGATGAGCGTGGGGACGGAAAAAGGTTCCCACCGGGAGAGAGTGAGGAGGAGAGCCCCCCCAAGCCAGGTGGCTCTCCTACGCTTCACGAACAGGTTGGAACTCGCGGCAGCCAGGACGAGCGCGTTCGAACCACGGCCGTAGTATACCGGCCATCGGGGAAGGGCGACCAACGGTCCCCACAAAGTATAAAATTGGAGTGTAATAAATTATGCAAAAGTTTTCTGAAAAACAATATTATTGTGGCCAAAAACAACAGAACTAATATATTCAGATATCTCTGCAAAAAATTAGTGCTAAAAATGTAAAAATATAGAAAATATACCAAATTTTAATAGCAAGACAGGCTGCAAATTGCAGCGCTCTAGATAAAGATTTTACTGCATAGTCTTAACCAAAGTGGCATACATGCCATTCAGGGAAACAGTTTCTGGATGTTGTAAAACACAGGTAAATGTAGCAGGTACTGCAGAAGACATTTGTCTTGTGCTCAATTTTGTACTCCTTAGAACACATCTTGCAGTTGTGCCACTTCCCCACTTTCTGGGGAGGCTTGTGATGCAGTAGTTCAGTATGTACAGTGCAAATGATGTGTACGGCATGCCTGTCTTCCCATTGAAGATATCATAGATCTTGATCCCTTACCTACCAGAGATCACCTCTTTGTGCCTTCTCCCATCTGAAGTCCTTCAGCTCAGCTGGGAATCCCCCCAATCTTTTCATGTAGACACCATGTCTGCAATGCGGAGCACCATCTCCTCGGCTGCACGCTTGTTCACAATAAATCGCCATCTCCTGGAAAAAAGAAAAGTAAATTAAAACTAGAGAGTCTAATCCAACCACCAGATGCATTAACAACAAGCAGAAATCGCCCAGACCTGCATGCAAAACCAACCAAAAACATTAAGAAAAAAAAAAAAGCCTTATTGACGTGCAGTTGTTAATGTTCCGGGCTGATTTCACGAATCATCGCTGTATGAACTAAAATATGATGGTCCGACATCATCTTCCGACTCGCTCGTGCATGCGTTAATATCAGCAACAGAATCGACCGCAGATGCCCTCAAATCGGGAGACTTCAAAATCTTCCGAGGAGGTACGCCCCGCAATAAAGACTCCATGTTCACAGCATGGAGCACTCTTCCTTGGCTGCTTGTTTGGTTATGATAGATCATCATCTCATGAGGGAAAAAGGCTATACGGAAGACTAGTGTGTATATTTGATCCTCCAGATGTCCTAAATTGTCCAGAAACGCTGCCGGAGGCTTTGCGACGGGGCTCGCAAATCGTTGATCACGTGTGATGAATTTTGACTGGTGCGGTACGGAGAGAGTTAACATAGAATGTGTTTTATCAGCCGATTTCCACGGAATTCTCTAACAGCCGGCTGTAACGAAAAGCATTACGCCCATTGGGAACCATCAAAAAGTCTTCAGTCCCCGGCAGGATTTGAACTCATGACCTTGAGGTTGTGAGCCAAGTACTTTGCCAACTGAGCTATTCAGGGTCAGGGGACAGAG
Organism: Ixodes ricinus; assembly: GCA_037355805.1. Lineage (NCBI taxonomy): Eukaryota > Metazoa > Arthropoda > Arachnida > Ixodida > Ixodidae > Ixodes > Ixodes ricinus. Next base: position 36,790 of record JAZHYW010067008.1, read on the forward strand.
CATGCAAAAGCAAAGTGATTCGTGCGCAGTGCAAAAGCGGCGGTCGCACATTTGTGGTCTTTCCTGTCGTGCTGCGCCATCTCCTGATATTAATAGCAAACCTTTAGACACTGCGGTTCAGATGCTCTTCTTTTCTTTCCTGTAAGGCCTATTACAGATTTTATGCTTACCAGTCTTTGTCAGCATGATCACTTTTACATATGCCTTTTGAAATGATGTGCAATGTCTAAAGTCAACGCTCTTGCTTTTTCCTTTCTTATAGCTGACATCTTTTGTCTGGAACAGGGCTTTAAATGTTTTAACGGTTGTTTCACTGCCTGTGGAGGAGGGCAGTGTTAGATTTAGCAGCCGCACATTTGTTTTGTGTGTGCAGACCCGCCGGAAGCGCCCAGATCCGTTATGCGGAGTCGTCTCTCCGCAACGGGTTTGGTCTCAAGTTCCTGTACAAGTGGTTCAACCTGCCTTTTCTTCAGCTTCAGGCAAGTTGTGTCACACTGTCTGATTAAAGTGAATGGGATTGGCCTAGCTTTGAACTTCTCCCTACAAAACATTTGTAGGCTACAGTAAAACCTCGTTAATTCGGATCTCATGGGACCGGCAAAAATGTCAGAATTATCCGAAAGTCGAAATATCGAAAGGACAACAGAAAACTGCGCGAAAACGTTTCCCTGTGACATACCTTTATTTTGAGAAGAAATCTGTTATTACCGCCTGCTTTCTGGACGACACTTGGGCGGAGACGTCAACTTTCCTTAGCGCGGTCGAGTGCTCCACCGCACTCGCACTGTCGGAGCTACGCATCCCGTGCACTGACGATTTAGCACAGCAAGGCCTCTTCTAGTTTCGGGTGCACACTTCCACGGCCGCTTTCTTTTCGCGTTGAACTTCTCGCTCTCTAAAGCCCGTAGGATATCGGCCTCAATTTTCACGTACGTGGCCAAACTGCTTCTCTTGACGTCGTAACTTTCCATCACTTGTCGAGAGACACAGTCCTTCAAGGCCCTCAGTATTTCCACTTTCGTCGCTAAATTTTAGCCTAGTACAGCTGCAACGGAAAACGAGTAGCACAACTGACCAATAATCGGAGCGGCAAAATCGCGACACCCGGCGCTATTTTTCCCAAGCGCGCCGATAGCGAGAGTGCCAGTCACGTTGCATTTTTCAACGCGGGGTGGCCGGCGAAATATTGAGGGATAAGATAGCTGTTAAAATGGCGGGCTTTAGGATCCCCGCGTTGAGGCATGAAACGTGACTGTCACTCTCGCTATCGGCGCGCTCGGGAACAATAGCCCCGCGTGTCGCGATTTTGCCATTCCGGTCGTCGGTCACTTGTGCTACCCTTTTTCTGTTGCAGCTATGCTTCTGCCGCTTCCATGCTAGGAGAGTAGCGGGCTGAAGCACGGCAATCCAGAGCAAAACTGGCGTGAAACACAGAGAACCTGAAGAGCGAAGAACCACGGGAAAACCGGAAAAACCACGTGTGCACCTCAGATGGATAAGCGGTCATACCCTTTGGAATGGACGGTAGCGTAGCGCCACTTGCCGAATTCGTCCGAATTAACCATCGCGCGCCGCGTTCCTTCCGAATTAATGAGCGTTTGCTGCCATTGACTAATACATACGTTTGTCGGGACCGGATCGGCAGTTCTAAATTATCAGAAGTTCCGAATTAGCGGGGTTGGAATTAACAAGGTTTTACTGTATTCAGCATATCCTCCCTCCTCAATCGTTTGCCCCGATAAACCAGTTTGTACACCACCCAAAGTGCGCTGGACAATATTATAACCGATGTGAGACTGACCTTGAGAACGTAATCACTGGGAAATAGTTTCTTTTGCAACTAGAAGCTGATTAGAAAACCCTGTGTGGTGTTCAGTTCACTCAAAGCGATCCCACCTATAGAACCAGTTATCAATGTAACAGACACGCGCAAATGAGCCATCAGATTTTGAGGAAAGCTTACCCCCGTGTACACGCTACTCGACTAAGGATAAACTTTCAGTGTGACAGAGCTCATGTTTGCAAAAATTGGAACTTTGTATAAGTAACAGTTGCACTATGTAGAGGTATGGTTTATACTTGGCAGAAAATACTCATATTGAATCTTGAATATTGAATCAATGTTGTTGTTTGTTTGGTGCAGCGGGAGTCTCTGCTGCTGCAACTGGAGCGAAATGCACACGAGACAGATGCGACCAACGAGGAACTGGACATACTGCAGGAATCCGAGGAGCAGAACTACGACCTGTGAGTGTTACGAAGCTTCTGACTGCTAGCTTGGTTTTGTTTCGTGTATATTGGTGTACCCTTCCATAGGGAAAGGAGATAATTTTAGATGCATAGCATTTATACGGCGAGCTCTTGGGCTTTTTTGTCCACGCCTGAGGTGTAGTTTTGATGAGGATGTCACGCTGGTGTCACATTGTTCAGAACAGTTGGTGTCTGACCGTGGGGCTGAAGCGGTAGCTTTATAGGGCCAACCAACCTCAGTAGCCACGTAAGCATGAAATGTATAGGTTGCTGAGTCTGTAACTGCTAAATGAGCTTGGAAAAAAACAGCAACCGGTGCCGAGGGATCGAATCCCTGTCACTGGCGTCGAAACCGAGTGCGCTGCTGACTGAGCTATGGACCCAGCACGCAGGAACAAAAGGAGCAGAAGCAGGTGGTGTGAGAAAGTGCAGAGCGGAGAGGGGTGTAAAGGGCAAGAAAGAGAGGAGCAGAAACAGGGTGTCGTAGAAAGAGGAGGGGTGGAAAGGGCAGGAAGGCGTGCTTTCCCTCTCTTGGTGACCCAGTAAATTCAGTGCAAATGCCTTTTATCCCGGTGATGCTGAATGGAAGTGCACATAGTGTCACAAAGAGACAGTGGTGTAACGTAATCTGTTTGTGTACGAAACCCTGCACTAGGCACCACCTGAACTAAGTGCACAACCATGGAAGTTAGGAAGCTCTGGAGGCGACATGACGCCATTAGAGATGAAGCCAGGGGAGACTTCTGTTTTGGAGGGACACTCTCCCAACAATGACCAAAATTGGAACAAAACCAAAAGACACTATTGGATGAAAAGGACACTTTTGGGCACATTCCCACCAACCGCAGTCAGTGGGAACGCAGGATTGCAATCGCCTTCCCGCAGTCATAGTTACAATTACTAACTCTGCTAATTTTAGAAATGACTAATTTGTTCAGTGATGTCTCATAGTAGCTTTTATTTTGTCTTTTCATTGTTTTTACTTTTATATATGCTTTACAGTGCCCCACTTCTCTCTGTAATGCCTTTGCCCTGAAAGTAAATGAATAAATGAAATGTCTCGCTTGTTCAGGTTTGCGGAAGCCTTGAACAACCGACGCAGGGAAATTGCGGACCAACTCTCGTCTGCATCCAAGTTTGCGGAGGCAGCATCTCCACAGATGGTGGCCAACGGAATGCCTTCGAGCGCCACTACGGTCAACTGTGCGTAACTTTCATTCTCATTTTCTTTGGCAACTTTCCTTTCTGAAAGTGATGTAGTTTTAATGCAGAATGTCTTTTATAGGTCCTGTTTTATGAAAAAATTGTCCTGAACAAGTGTCATAGCGAGCGTTGTAAAGGTGCGTCATGAACGAGTGACACGCTTGGAGTGTTACAGGCGTTAAGGTTATAGATAAAGTTTATATACAAAGCTTGAGTGCCAGCGGGGCTCGAACCTGGGTTGGTGCGGTGGCAGTTGGATACTATAGCCACTGAGCTACTGGTACAGCTGGTCTGGAAGGGTAACTGACTTTATTTGTATGCAAACATGCTGGCGAGAGCGGCAGTTTTTGGAGAAACGCACTGAACCGGCGGCGCACCATACTCAGCGTGCGGTGGCGGCATGGCTTTTGCGGCGGCTGCGGCGCAGCATGGCGGCGCACAGGTCTACCACGTGACCAGCGGCGGCTCCAGCGGGCCCCAACTACAAAGTCGTTTTGCGCCGTAAATATAGCTCTAAAGTTTGTTGTAGCGTAAGCTACACTGGCCGAGGTTAAGCAGTTTCGCGTGACTCCTGGAGACCCGTGCTGCGCATGCGCGAGGAGCAGAGACGGAACGGGCAGGACTGGTATGGCGCCTAGGTCAGTCCCCGATGCACGCGCCGCGCTCATGCACCCGCTCGAGATCATGGCTCGCGCTGTCCAGTGGTTCTGGGCGGCAGCTTGGTTGCTTGATACATAACAACACGGCGCACAGCTGGCCAAACCAACAAAGTTTTGGAGTAAATCATGTTTAATTCACTTCGCTCGAGGCATAGTACTCTACTTTCAAGTATGTTCTTCTTTATGCACTTCATAGTTTGAGAGTACATCATGTTTAATTCAATTCACTCGAAGATGCAGTACTGTACTTTTGAGTATGTTCTGTCCTAAATAGTTCTTAATTTGACAGCGCATCACACCTGTTTCACCTCGCTCAAAGTATGTTCTTCGCAGTGCCCCACTTACTTTGCTCGAAACTCGGTGCCACATCGCGCACTACCTTGGCCATCCAACGCCGCTCCGCCTCTTTCTCTGGTGCAGTGGCGTCGGAGACGAAGCCGAGCGGCCCCCGGTCTGCTCCGCCTCCTCGCAGCGTGTCCGTGCCCAGCTCCCTGGGAGCCCAAGAGGCCAAGAAGCAGGGGGCCCCAAAGGCGGCCACAAGGGCCCAGGCCCCCGCAACCGTAGCAACCGCCGCTGCTGCGGCGTCCCCCGTGGCGGCGCCCCAGCAGGCCGGCGGAGCGGCGAGATCACTGCCGCCGACTGACGAGAAGGCCGCCAAGTCCGGCGCGGCTTCTCCCACGGGAACCAGCGTGAGTATGGTGCCTAGGATACATCTCCAACCGGTGCGTTTCACCACATCCTAAAAATCTGGTTGTTAAGCCACCGCGTAACGTGTTCCACAGCAATAGCAGCGAGGCGCTTGCATAATTTGCTATCATTGTGGCGCCATTGTCGTTTCTGCACCGACTCTGGGCCTGATCCCGAGGATCTTTGCGCCGTTTTGTAGCGTGAGCTACACTGGCCGAGGTTGAGCAGTTTCGTGTGGCTCGCATAATGAGTCGTGCTCCGTGCTGCGCAAGCGCGAGGAGCAGTGACATCACATGGCGCACAGCTGGCGCGCCAAAGACGCCGCCGCGCACTCCGCTGCGCGCTTCGTCGGTCTGTGCATGCGCGAGGAGCAGTGACGTCACACGCACAGCTGGCGGCGCCAGAGCCGCCGACGCCGCGCACTCCGCCACCACTGCGCGCGTTTCGCCGGTCTGCACATTCCAGAGGAGTGTCGTCATAGCCGCGGCAGACGCACTGGCGCCGCCGCGTGCCCAGCTGTCCGCCTCCGTTGCGCAGTAGCTAAGTCTGCAGCTGCACCGGAGCCGCTTGATAGCACGTCTCATTTTGTGCGCATAAGCTCATGGTACGTATACCTTGGCATAGCCGAGCTAAGCCACCGCAATTTTTTGCTTACCTTCTCGATTCTGCTCCCGCGCCTTATCTTTGTCTACGACTACCCTCCTTGGCGTGCCGTAGCTGAAGTTGCATTCGTCGAACCTGCTATCAACTTTCCCGGGTCTAGCCATACGGCGTGCAAGTTCGTCCGCTCGGACGGTCGTGCGTACAGAAGGTGTCGGCTACACCCGGCACCTTCCATACACCATTCCAATGTTTAGAAATCCACAGCCCGGCTCACGATCTCCACAGCCTAGCAGGCGCCTGTTCGCCGTTTCGGAAAGCAAGCAAATCACGCGCCCTACGCACGAACGCCGAAAATGGCACTGGCCAGAAGCGGTTTTAGGGAAAGGTCTTTAGTCGTCGACAAGGCGGGAACGGCAGGGCATGTCTTTCGAAGGCCCGGAGTCCGGCGCGTGCTCGTCGCCTTTCACCATGCTCCGGCGTCGCGTGCACGTTCGAGGCTCACGAGACACCGAAGCCTTGTCGAGGGTTGAAAGAAATGGAACATATATACCGCCTTTAATTCGCCGAAATTTGTCCCGTCTATAGCTTGGTCGGTGGAGCGTTTGACTCCGGGAGAGACAACTGCCGTCGTCCACCTTCTGCAGATTCAAATCCGGCTCGGCGAACGAAAATATGTCGTTTTCCGACCACCTCTGAAGCGGCTGCGGCCACGGCCGCGTGCAATCGTGCGATCGACAATGTTGCCGAGAGTTTTCACGAAGGACGACTGCGCAATTCCCCAGGGAGGTTCCCACTAACGGCCCTCGTAGTAATAGTGGTCCCTCGGTTTCTGCTCGACGACGTTGTAGAAGCGTCGCATCATCGCCGGCCGTGATTTCTGCGCTTGTCGCGGTGGCGGAGGTGGGCATGGCAGGCGCCCGTTCTGCGGCAGGTTGCTCTCCAGCTCGACTGTCCACGGAAGCTTCGGCAGACAGGGGTTGGGACCCCGTAACGGCGGCGACGCTCGCATTCACTCGTGCGTTTCGCCGGGACTTCTAGCACCAACCTCCAGAATCGCGACGGCGTGACGTGCCGTCTTCTGTGACGTCAGGGTTGCCATTTCGGGACCACTTTCGATGTGTGGGAGGGATAGGGCGCCAGACGCACCAGGGAAAGACGCATCCGAGGCGTCGAAGTGTTTGCGTCTTTGTGCGTATGCATGTTTGTATATACTTCAGCTAGTACAGCCACGTGCATGCTGCTAGATTATGTAGATCGTCCGATGGTCGAGCCTAGAGCCACCAAATAAGGTAATAACATTTCGGCCATCTCGGTGCTTGTTGCCAGTTTTCTGGAACTTTATCTGAAATTAGAGGAAACACTCTTCCGTCCTCTAGAAAGGCCGAAACGGTTTGTGACGGAGCAAAACTATATCACTCAAGCTTTCCAACGCCAACTAAAACTCAGCGGGTCACACTTTCGAGTTGTAACAATTGCCGATTGCTCTGCTCTTCACTAAGCGTCAAAATGGTGGTGCCCACGAGAAAATTGGGAGTGGAGTGCCGGCATTCTAAGAGTGTCTTATTTAGTAGCTCTGATCGAGCCTCTCTAAAGTGTGATCGCAGTTGCTGGACCGGCACCCAAACACAGCATTTTCCATCCACGGTGGCCAGACTAGCTTTTCGGGCGTGGCTGCTCGTGAACGTTTATATGTGAGCCACAATTATGCGCATAAGTTGGCAACTCTGTAATAAAGTTTTTTTTGTGGCATCATTCCGTAAAAGAAAAGGGTTTTCTTTTCACGGGGCAGTGGGAATTGCAGTTTGGGATTGGTTTTATACGCGGGAACCTGGATCTTTACTGCGACACATTAACCTTTCCGAATCAGAGTGGACTGCAGGTGTCGGACTCCAAAGTTGAAGTACTCGACAAATGCCTGCCGTAAAAGCCTGAGCGAGAACGCCGTCCTAAAGACTGCCCATCCCGCTTTCCTGGCTAATGCAATTCTTGCGTAAAAAATGCAAGAGTTCTGCGCTCCAACGGGATGAGGGGCACATTGGTCTGATTGCAGCTTAGCAATAAACATACCGTATTTGCTTAAGTAATGACAACACTTCTTATGAACGAGGCCTGTGGGTCTGCTTTCCCGCGGAACACGGGATAACGAATCACCGTGGATCGCAAGAAAGAGTGGCAGCGGTTTACATGTCAGAGATAGCGTCCTCACGCAAAATTGCTATCTGCTTCAATTGCATTTTTACGGAGGATTGTATCCTCGACCTTCTTATTCTCTGCATTCTTTATGAAGAGTGCCACGATTGGCTGTATTTGTGCTTTGCAGGAAAGTAGATTCAAGGGCCTTGCTCATAAGAAGTGTGGTAATTACCGTATTTACCCGAAAATAGGTCGACCACGAAAATAGGTCGACCCCTATTTATTGAGCCCACCGAGAATAAAAAAAAAATAATTCGAATATAGGTCGACCATTTTTTTTTCTAGGAACAGGGGAAAGTTAGGGCAAAAGAAGGAAACAAACCTTTAGTTACAGCACTCTCAGCTAAATCACAGGGCGATGTCAAAAACTTAATCATCGTCAGAACTTCCGGACATGTCATCCTCATCCGAAGCTTCGCCAGCTTGGTAGACATCCTCGCAAATTCGCTACAATACCTCACTGACACCGTTGTAAAATGACGACAAGAAAGAAGGTGGAGACAGGCCAAGCGACGAAAGAGCAAATACAAAGACGCGAGCAACGCCAACGCTGAGAGTCCCGTGGGCAACACGCGAGCCGCCGAAAAACAACAAACTAAAATACCTCCGTTTTTCTTCTCTCTTTTTTTTTTCTTTTTTTTTGTGCGCGTTTGCGAGGGACATGGGTTGGAGGGCAAAGTGCATGGCGCATCGCGTTCCTCTTCCTCCCCTTCCCCTTGCCCAGCGAGGGGGAACGCGATGGCGAAACCCGACGCCCGAAGGATGTGCGCGAGAGCCGTGGCCGGCGGCGCGGCGGCGCGGCTGTCGGCTGTTGTTGTTTCGGTTGTTTTTGTGCATCAAAAGCTTTTTGAAACAAGCCGCGCGGCTCTACCGCGACGCCGGCTAGGTGATTGATAGCTCCATGCCCTCGGTAGGGTTTCAAAATTTGGTCCTGAATGTAGGTCGAAATTCTTTGGACACGATTATAGGTCGACCCTTAATTTTTGACAACATTTCCGAAAAAAAAAGGTCGACTTATATTCGAATAAATAGGGTACTCGAGCAAACACAGTGCAAAGCAAAGAAATCCCACGAGCGAAATTCCAGGTTTTTTCATTTAGCGTTTACACGTAAGCCTCTTACATTTAGATGAAAAATAGAACTATAGAATGTAGCAATACAACTAAGAGAAAAATCAGCAGAACCCATCCTTTGGGAATGATTATCTACGTTAATGCGAATAGCATCAAACGGTGCGGAGTTATGCGTGTTCGTCAGGTGGCCGGCACACTCTAGATACGCCAGCCCACTCTTGAGGCGATTCTAAATTTGTTGACACTTTCACAGCCCTGCGCACCGATCTCCGCAGCCCAGCACGTGCGTTTGTGTCACTTAGGAAGGCGAGCAAAGCACGCGCCATACGCACAAACACTCAAAATGGTACCGACCAGACTTTCTGGCGTCTCAGCTTAGTCTCAACCAACGGTACTTAAACGGTTGTTTATATCTTTATCATAGGACGCGCTTACAGCGCTGTCACAGCTGCCGGCTGCGCGCGCGTTCCATGCACGAGGGGCTCATTCCGTCTTCGTGAGGGCTGAGCACGGCCGCTACATCACCCTCTCCCGAGCGCGGGAGAGGGTGAGCTAGCGGCCGTGCTCAGCCTCACGCTCAAATATTGCCCGGGTTGGGGCAGGCTACAGATTTTTGTTTCCTTTTCCCGGTACAGAAGACTCCCACGAAGCAAGGCGGCCTGATGTCCAAGCTGTTCAAAAAGGCCCGAGCCGGGGCTGACCCCATTTGGTGAGCGACAAGCGGAGGGTGCCTCATGCCTCAAGCTGGACGACATGACACGGACACGGGGCAGGGCTTGAGGTCTTCGGTGTCTCTTGCCGAGACACACAATGGCATAATTAGGAGGTTTGATATATGAGGGGAAATGGTGGATTCTTTTCCATTTCTGGCATCCTTGAAATTCCTGAATTTGTCTGCAAATCCAGGGTCAAACATTCTGTACGAACCCCGACATTGGAAGTGTGTGGCAGCGCGATGCACTGTGTGCCGATTTGTGAGAATCTAGGAACAAACTTTTTGAGGCTCACTTACAGTAGTGTTTGACTATGCTGCAGGGGGGTCTACATTTGAGATACAACTGCGAGTTAGCATGGCACCGTAGCTACGCAGCACTTGGTATAGCCACGGTAACTGGCACTGTGATTTCAGTTTGAGCCCCTCCGACGTAATATTAGCCTTCTAGAGATGTCGTACGTTAGCGCAGCAAAGTGCTGCTAGATTGCTGCCCGATATGAGTGGCACATCAGCTGCTAGACCTGTTGAGTTCCTCTTTTTTAAGAACGAAATGCAAGATACATCATTCCACAAGAGGCTTACTCCTGAAGGAGTTCCCGAATCTCCGAGCGATGTGTCAACCGTCATTTCTCAGATTCCCGAGAGTAGCATAAAGTACTGGCTTCTACGATTTCCAGGCCTCACGCAAAAAGCCAGAAGAGGTTTAGGAATATTTGGCCGCGCTTCCGCGTAGGCCAGGTTTGATCATCGGTTTATTAATTTTGGCGTTTGAATCGAGTACCTGTAACATACTCGGCTTCGTCTTACAACGGACCGCGGCGGATGCTACGAGCCATCGGAGCCAATCCAACGCCGTGCGAGCGTTGCACGGCCCTTTGGGAGGGATGCAGCGAGGTGTAGGTGCCCGTAACTCGTCTCCGACCGGTCTGTTTACCGCGCTCTGAATAAAGCGGTCCCTCGATTTCCGCCCGAGGACGTTGTCGAAGGCAGCCGGGAGTCGAGACGCCTTGACGACGGCAACACGTCGCATTTGCTCGTGCTCTTCGCCGGTGAGCTTTCGTCAGCTTTTGTGACATCGTCTGTCGCCGCTTCGGGACTACCTTCAATGCACGCGCGGAGTGGGATGCTAAACACACCGAAGGTCAGAGATGTGACGGGGGCGCGTGGTCACGCAATTAGTTCGTGGCAGTGGATTGGTTGAACAGCTTTTATTATCCGCTGCAGTCCGTCGTAAGATGAGACGAGGTAGAGCATATTTCCAGTGATATCAAACGTTTCAAAATCGGTATGGCCGATTTTTGACCCCACCCGCGTTTAGATGAATGAGCAATACGTAACTGAAAACGAAGTAC
>JAZHYW010067009.1:0-14378 GCA_037355805.1 Ixodes ricinus
GTAATAACATCTTCGACTATATTCGTTTAGGTAAAAAAGTAGGGAAGTGGTGAGGAAAGGTGATCGCTCACCGCGGTGAAGTACTGGTATGTACATAATGAGACGCGAGAACATCCTGGCAAATATCACAATAATCAACAATGGCCACACCTCCTATCGGTTTTAGTTTTAAACGCGTAGCCGCAACCGCGTACTGCGAACCACGTACCTAACAGCAACTTGCCAGACGGGCAAACGAAACAAAAATCTCACACATTTCTACGTTTTACTTGTCGAGGACGCTTCTACTTTCTTGTGAATTGTACGTTTTGAGTTTTCTCTACCCAAGTAACGTTTCCCGCTCTTTCCCTACCAAACAAGAACACGCTTTTCCGGGACGATGATGGCAGTGCATTTTTTACCTTTTTTATGGACAGCATGTTTGACGAGACAGAACGTTCTAAACCGATCTTTGGTGAGAATCAGGTCTCCTTGGTGTAAAGAGTACTTTCGACCACGGTTGGCACCTTTCTTCTAGGAAGGTAATTTGCTCCCACAAAAACATTCGATGAGGCACTTCATATTACCATTCACTTATTCGCTCTACACTCCGCGGTCGCACACGTTTGTTGGCTGCCTCGGAAAAAATGTAGAGGAGCTCTCGAGCGCCATTTTCACGCGTGAATAAATTTGTATATATAAACCAACGAGCGCAGAGCATTGAAACTTTTCACAAAGTGTCTTAAGGGTAGTGCATTTATTGTACTCAAAATTCATGAGCGGTAGGTATAAAAGCAAACATATATATAAAAGAACACCTTGTTTTTCCGCACAGGGAGAAATAAAAACCTTTTCGCTGATGCTGCTAGATCACAGATAGCACAACATAAAGCCAAAACTTGACAGTTTCATAAAGATGAATACCCTCAACCAGGTTCAGACGATTGGAACATCTGTGGTACCATCTTTGAGCAGCATCATCAACCGGAAGGTGAATTTTCCCGTTTACATTTTACTGCATAAAACAAAAACAAAATGCTCACATTATGTTTGGGGGTTAATTTTTTTTTGTTCTTATTTTATTGTCCTCTTCTCATGATGAATATCAGTAAATGTAGCTGCTCTTTGAAATAAATTGTGTATGTCTGTGTTCGTCCCCTCTCTCTCTCTCTCTCTTATGTGCTTTATTTTTTTTTCTATATTTTCGACCAAAGACACATTTGTGAAAAGTTTCAATGCACTCAGTGCATTGGTCATTTATACAATATTTTTAGGAACAAATAGTGCTTCTGAACACCCTGTAGTTTCGAACCTGCGTGTACCTGCACGTCCGCTGCCGCTCCCATCCGCATCCGATTCGATCCGCCAAATCTGCCTCATTTTTACCCGCATTCGCTTTTTTTTTATCTGTTTAACTTTTGTCTACACTGCGGATATTCACAAAGAATCCGCGGGTATTCGCAACTCCAACGCACTATCGGTGGAGGGGCGGTAGTTCCAAGATGGCGGAAGAGACGGGGGTGGATTCTCCAGGATTTTCCGTGCGCCGGCTTCGCTGACGTTGGTCAGTGCGCTATAATTGATTTATTTGTCGACAAATGCGAAGAGGTTAGGACAGGATAATATTACAAGTGACGGAGATGTTGATGCGCCTTTGGAAAAGGCGCATGCTCATATTTAAAAGGTGCAGAAACCTCAACTTGCGAATCTTCATGGTGGGTGAGCTCATTTTAGGCACCGGCCACGACATGGCTAATGGCAAAAATTTGTTGTCGGTGATGAATGTATAGTTGTGTTTGCGCTTTGCCTGGCCGTTAGTGCTCTAAAAAGTTAACCGTGCACGGTGACCGTCAAGCTCCGGAAGTGCAGCGTTCACAGTATTGATGTCCTCGTGTCACAGGCTCACAACTCGCTGCTCACCGTCTCGGTTTCTAGTGTATTGCAACACGTGATCAAACTGCTCTATGGTTATTGATAGGAAGTATTATTACCGCTGGCTACCGTGCGGTGTAGCATTGCAACGCGAAGCGCGTGCTGCGCCTTCGAAGCAATTTCCAGCGCGCGACGTGAGCGCTGCCGTGCTCGCGGTAGCCAACGGTAGCCTGCGCTAACGCTATGCTAAAACAGCTTATTAACATAATCGGCGTGTTTAACGTGTTCTATTTATTGCTCTATCAAAAGTAGATATCTTAATATACCGTAAATATTTTGTACCGTGTTATTTGCAACGTACGGCCTCAATCGCCAAAACTGCCTCGTTCTAAGCTCTCGTCACGAACGGCTGGCTAACACACGGACGCTTAAAATCCTCGAGCATTTTTTAGAGCGCAGCTCTTAGGCGCCCGTTTCCGGCTTGAGCAGCGTCGCAGTCGGCGTCGGCGACAGCGTAATTGCGCGGTACATGATAAGTAAATTTCCTTTCTGAATTTAGCGTTTACACAATACGACTGTAAACATACATACAAATGTTTATTCCACAATACACGAATACATAAAAGTATCATGCCGGCAAAAGCACGTCTGTGCTTGCGGGCGGGATACTGTTGCAATGGATAAGAATAGTGCCATTACTTTTACAAGAAAAAAGAAAGAAAAAACATAACGGCATGCTTTTAACTTATAAAAACAAAACTGGTTTCAAAACACTGAAAATTTCGTGACAGTCATTAACCCTCAAACCTTGAAACCTTTAAAACCCTGTGACAATCATTAACCAATCATCAAATCTATAGAGTGCGAGGGAACTAGAAATGTAAAAATCTTACGTTAACCGAAGCGTAGCTTGCCGTTTTAGTATTGCTTTATTTGGTACCCCTGCGCCATCCGGCCTTCGGCTTTCTCTGTTATTTCAACAATTCAAAGACCAAGCGTATTGTACTACTTACGGTGCATTGAAGACATGGGGAATTCTGCCCAGTTTTAGATCTAAGGATAGTGTACCATGCAAAGTCTCGGCGAGTTTTGTATGTCACCTTGTAATTAGTTACATAAATGGCGATCACCTAGCCTTGTATAATAGACGTTGCCTTAGAAAGACATCTAAATCTAGTGGGCAACCTGGTGATTTACAGCGTTCGACAGGTTGCCCGCATGCTAAATCGCCTCCCGCGATTTGTACCGCAGGTAGCGAAGCGCAATCGGCCACGCGAGCTGCGTGGCTGATCACTCTTCGTCACGCAGCGTTTCGCCTTTTCTCAGCGGCGGAGCGCCGCTCGCCGCGCGGAAGTATGCGCGAGCTTGTTGGATTGGAGCGCGCGGCGTGAACACTCAATGAAATGACTGCGTTTTGTTGAACGAGTGAGTTGTGGCATACTCGTACTCCAATTGGTGGCAAGAGAAATCCCAGAAACTCAAATTTTTAATATGTTACTAATTTACGTGAAAACATTCAATTTTTTATAAGAGCTGATTTTAACTAATTCCACCAATAGATTTGATTCCGCGACCCTCATTGTTGCATAATATTAGGTACTTCAACTCGGAATTCGTACCGCCTTTATAAAATGCATTGCCACCTTTTAGGTAGCATTGCAGGGTTCGGATCTCTCCTATAAGCTCCGTAATATCCGAGGTCCGCACAGAGTGGCGATCTGGTTCTGTTTTTCTTGCTCAACTGTATCAGAGATACCTCAGTGAACTTAACATCCCTCAAAAGACGTTTTCCGATAGTGCATTATATAAGGGTGCATTCCTATCTCGGCTGGATGAACCACTACTGCAACAGTATCCAAACACATTTAGTTTTATGCAATGCCTGGTATCTAGAAATTAACATTAAGAAGAAGAATTGCATTGTACTAACTTCATTGCTTGAGCAGCTAACAGTACTTCCATGTTATGGAGTACTATACAGCAAACCAAGTATGCATGGAGGCATGAGGCACCTTGGATGTAACATTTTATAAGAGCGCCTCGCTTAGAACGATTGTATCTATAAACGCTTTGCAGTGCACTAAATGAATAGGACGTATTATACGGAACCTTTTGCTATCCTTGAATTGAGTAAAAATAACCGCATGTAGAACCGTTTTCAGGTTTATACTGGAATGTGCCAGTATCATTCGCTAGCCTCATTGGGGATTATCTTAGAACACTTTCGAATTTTATCAGAACAAATAATCGCGCAACATTACCTTTGTATGCAGAAGAACCGCGACTGTTCCTACACTAACATAAACGATATGAAATTCACAGCACTAATCGATATGAAGAAATAGTATATATTTATGTTATCTCAGAGCACCTACTGATTATATACTGAGTTTTGACAAGGCATCTTCATGGTTAATGGTTAATTATAATGTCTTAACCATTTCAATGAAGTGCAGCATCTTTTCTCCAGAACCAACAAATGACAAAATTGCCCGCCTTCGATAGTCCACTGCCGACTACAATTTACTGTTCACGGATATTGTCCACAATACAAATCCTTTCAAGTTTCGCAACCAATGTAGATACAGTGAGATATTTTCTTTTTGCTTTACAGATTTGTTCTATAAAATCCGTGAAAGCTCCACTAAAGCGGCCAGTGCAGATGAGTTGTACGGTCAGGGGCACATATGATAGGGCCAATTCTCCTCGGTAAGTCGAATAATAAGGACAATTTTCATAATTATTTTGTAATGAGTAAAAATAAACATATGGTTTCAATGGAAACCTTGCTAAGCGTAATCAAAAACCACTAATGAATTATATTAAAAAAATTGTGGCATGTGGAAAGAGCGGTGGTGCGCTCAACTTATTACTCGCGCAACGGGCAGTATGCTGGGGATGCGAAAACACGTGTAAGAGAAAGAAAAACTAATCGTGCGCGTTTCGCACTACTATCCTGGCGCCTGTTGCACGAATCGGGTTTGTTAATTAACCGATTAATTTTCACAATTATTCCCCTACATTATGTATCCTGACCGTATAACCCACCTGGCTAGGTAGAGAATAAAAATAAAGATGATTTAAATTGTGCTTTAAATCATGATATAAATTAGCGGTATAAATCACACCCATATGTCTGTAATGATTTCAAGGAAACACTTCTACCAAAAGTAATACGAAAAATATTTTCAGTTTACCGTTTGTTTACCAGTGTTTCCTTTCCATGGGCACTCATTATGTATACAAGCAAATAATGATCAAGCAGGAAAGATTTATATCATCGCAGCCATTAAAACACATACATCTAGGGATATAAATGGCACTCTTTTCTATAGCTGCAGTGATTTCAATCATGTAAGTTTGATTTAATTGAAATGAACCTGTTGTTGAATCAAATACGCTTGATTTAGTGGATTTTTTTAAGTAATATATTTTTACTGCCTGCACAAATCGCGTTAATGTAGCTTTCACATTGCTTTTTTAACAATTCTGTAATACCTTAAAAACACACTAATTTTCATGAACTGTGTTGAGGGCGTGCGCCGGTAATGTTTTAAGCCCGTTCATTTTGTATTTGTATCCGCTAAATGTCTCGCCCTGGCTTCCCACCTCATGTAGTTTATTAGGAATACATTTCGGAAATAAAGACCGAGATGAGTTTGAGTAAAAACGCTAGGTATCGCCCAGTGTGCATTATACCATACTGCACCCGTTCCAGAGACTATTCATTGAAGTTTTTGTTATCGGCTGTTTCAATGCGTAAGAGTCTTACGGAAGTATAACGAACTTACGAAGGGTGAACACAAAGTTACACAAGAACCTAAGCACTTTACGATATTGGAAGCAAAAAATGATTTTTTATGTAAAAACGCTTGTTTCATTCACTCCTGGCTGGTAAAGAGGAGTGGCATATTGCCCTCAATAATGAAGACGACAGGTCATCTACAACCATTTATGGTGCTAGCATATCCAAAGTCAATGTTATTTTTCCTTTTTTACAGAAGATCATGTCAATGGCCCCGAGTTTTGTCTAACGAGTTCATGGCCGCAGCAGGTATCCACTCAGTGCTATTTAGATGTCGCGGAAAATCTTATCAGAACGTTACTTCGTTTACTTATTGCTTACTGGAGGAACTTCAGAATTTTTAGGGCCGCACCATTTTGGTATGCCAAGTAACGAAAACAAAGAGAGAAGATAGTTTATGGGCCATTTCTGTATATATTAAAATTCATTTATTTATTTGTTTACGTCTAAATGTTTTTCTGAAGGACAAAATATGAGGTGGATCCATACAACATTGTAATTATAAGCATGAAAACACTCCTCTTTCTTTAGCGATTGCCCCTTTCGCTCTTCTTGCAGAAGTTCTCCATGACATCGTCCGGTTATATGGCATGGGCGTCGCCGTTGGTGACTTGGTAGGCGGGCCGGTGTTTTTTGAAACCGCCGAAAAGTCACTCGTCTGCATAGCACAGGTTTGGAAGAACACAGGCGCTTGTGGTGACAAGGCTGCACTGCCTGATTATGACACTTGCAACGAAGTCAATTCTCTGTAATCACTGCTTGAGCAGCCCGATAGTGTTCTTCGTTGTCACCCTTTGTTTTACGTGTTTCTGGTTTTAGTTTTTCTTCCAGGTTGACAGAGCCACTCTGAAAGACTCCCTAAAGGGGACTTGCAAAGTGCCAGCAGGTACCCACCGGCACCCTTAGCGCCTGCATTTTTGACGAAGATGCTCTCCTTCAGAATCCGTGCATCGTGCGCTGAACCTGGGAGTTCAATGAACACGTTCACGAACCGTCTAGAGTTATTGCAAATTCCAGGTAAGACCACCAGAAGAACTTTCATCTGTTGTAGCATACATTTGGAGACTGTGTTGGTCTAAAAATGTCTACAAGGCATCCATCAATAATCCAGATAGTCCTGCTGAAACCTTCTTCTTGCTTTTGTTTTGTCTATATTTTTAAGCTCGATTGACTTTTCTAGAAAGGTCTTTCGTCAGGATAGGCAATCGCTTCTGCGCTAACGTCCTATAGGCAGTTCAATATTCTTTAGAAGCAGCTGTAAACTCACGACTTGGACGAGTTGAAGCGATTTGCAAGCTGAGCACGACAAGGCATTCTTTGTTCGTTGATATCTATGGCATTTCACCACAGATATTAACGTCAAATCTTGAAACTGACTAACCAGCTTAATGTATATCTCTCTATAAAGAACACTCTTAATTAAGGAATAAACGTATGAGCTGGATTTTTTAGACTCGTGCCGAAACAACTGAGGCAAGGGGAACGATGCCGTCACGCTCATCGTCGCTTTTGTCCTTGATAACCTTTACCGCAGCCGCCTGTAACTTCCGACAGGACACTGTCATGATGCAGCACACGCATCGTGGAATACAAAATCAAAGGCCAGGAATGTTTATAGAAATCAGCCTCAGCCCTAAAGTAGGTGCAATAAAAAAAAAAGAAGAAATGTTCGCATTTCACGGTGAACACTTTATAGTCCGTTGCAACCTAATGTAACGAAGGGCGAGGTAAGACGGGTCGGGAAGAGAAACAGACGGAACGCTGGAGAGAGAGAGGACCTCCTTCTCCTTTAGCGTTCCGTCTGCCTCCTCCCCCGTCCGCCGCCCTTCAGGTCAACGGACTGACAATCTTTTAAACATGAAACTGACACGCCGAAAGAATTCAAAGTGCCCGCCAGTGCCCTGTGACGTAACAATGAACCGCAAGGTGTCGGGGCGGTCAGAAGGGAGGCATCGATCTACGTCACTAAAAGCGGGTTCGCCGGAAGTCACGTAAGTTTCACTCCTCGTGCTCTCCACGACCGTGCTTAAGACTCTTTTTATTTTTTTTATTCTGGTCTTTTTTACGAGCGGTCGTAGAAAACGTATGTTGCAGTTCCACTAGCTTTTTACCGCTGCACCGTTGGTTAGTTTGCGTGCTGTAAAAGTTGAGGACGAAAAGTCAGTGGATCGACGTGATGGAGGTCAATGATGAAAATGTTGCGAGTACAAGCCAGTGCACGAGTGCATTCCATCAGTCCGATGGTACAAAGCCATACTAGGCACAAAACAAGCTATCGAGTTCTGAAAAAAAAAAACTTTAGAACGCTCGCAGAAATTAGGATTGCTAGCATACGACACGTCCGATCGCATTGCTGAAGGTTCTGACACCGAGGTCGTCGAATCATCGGATACTCTCCAGGCTGAAGATGCCTGCCGTCTAGAGAATACGAACTGGTGGGTTTACCAAGTACAAGTAAACGTCGAGCATAAAGTACGTGTTTTGTCTAAAACATGAGCAGAACTTGTTTACTAGGTTCACTGACTCCTCTTCTACCTTTACAGCAACATTAGGCGATGAAAAGCAAATAAAATAAACCTTGTCTGCTTGGATTGCTCGCGAAAATGCAAAGAATAAGAAAAATATTAAACAAAAAATATTACACGCGGTCGCGGTAAGCACGGAGAGTGATACAACTCACGTCACTTCCGGCGATGCCTCCCTTCTGATCGCCCCGACATCTTGCGGTACATTGTTGCGTCACAGGGCACTGGCGGGCACTTTGAATTGGGCTTCGTATCTCTATTTTTTTTATCAAAAAAAGCTACGCAACTCTAAAGTGACAAAATTTTTTGGTTGATGTCCTGATACACCATTTTAACGCCTAGCATGAAAAAGAAAAGTTTGTTTGGCGTTTCAGTGGTTTTGTTTAAGGTAGTTGGGAAGAGATTTTTGAGATCTAGATATATGATGACAGCTGACTCCGCGGGCTCTAAACATCCTACAAATGCATAAATCACAACGATGCGCGGCCGATTTTACTATTAAAAAAAAAACAAAAAACAAGCAAATATCAATCACACCGAGGTCATCACCGGCGATGGGTGGAGCATCGTTCCGGCAGCAGGACGACATGTGACCATGAAAACTCGCATTTGGATGAGATTGCAAACAGTGCTATTAGAAAATGTGTATAATTTTTTAGATGATAAATGCAAATAAGAATAGCCAAAAAATGTAATTTTTTTGCGGAGAAGGAACAAATACTACAATAATGGTTTCAAAAACAACAAAGTATGCGTGTGTGTGTTTTGTTTTTTCTGCTTTTTTTTTTTTTTTTTTTTTGCCGGATGTCCGGTTGTCAGCTTTTGAGCGCGCGCTGGCCGGTTTGAATCGTAATCCGGGCTGTATGAGCAAAGAGCCGCGCACATTCAAGATATCACTCCGCGGTTTCACAGGGAGGAAGCGTGAGGATCCTTCCCTCGCTATTGGCTGACAGTGATCCTGGTTTCGTAACATTCTCCTTCAATCGCTGGAGATAACCTCGGTGTGTTGCGATCTTTAGCCGCGTTTACATGAATGCGACTTAGTCGCATCGGATCCAGTTGTCGGATTCAATGCGGTCATGTAAACGGCATAATGCGCAAAGAAAGCGCATCGCATTCAAGTCGCTAGACAGAGGTGGATCGAGATGGAGAGTGCGCATTCATTCAGGCCATGTAAACGGAGGTCGCATCGCATTTTGAAACGGGGAGGATTCTGGGAAGGCGCTCGCTGCGGGAGCGAGTGAACAGCTGAGAACATGGCGGCGGCCAACCTCGTCGGCGGCGTGGAGAGCGGTCCCGTATGGTCGCCCGCACTTTTTCCCGAGAACAAACGCGAGTTTTTATTGCCATCATAAGTAAGCGGAATATAGCGGAGCTGCTCGGTGAGGGCGGCCCCCGTCCAAGCCTTGCGAAGTACGACTTGCGCGTCCGAAGGGGTCCCAAAGGCTTCGGCGCAAGCACGAACGACACCGAGAGCTCCGAGCACTGTAGAGCACTGCATGGTAGCGCAGAACGAGCAGCTCCTACCTCGGTGCCGTTCCTGGCTGCGCAGGAGCCTTTCGGACTCTGGGCGCGGCGGCTTCGGACTCTGGCGCGGCGAAGCGCGGAGGCTTCCTCAAAGCGTGCGCACACACGTCGCCTCTGGTCCAGAGTGACCCGGCGGCCCGGCCTGGAGCCCTAAACGCTGGGGTTTTGATGTTTCTTCCGTCTCGTAACTTATTCCACAGCACCGAAGACAGCGGGCACGATCTTTACTTTCACTGAACGCGTCGAAAGGCCTCCACGTGCGATGCACCGGAAAACGCGGTGCGGCTGGTGCCGAAACTCCGTAACTTCGACCTTTGACACGGCGTGGCGCCACCTTCTAGTGCGCATTCATGTAAACGTTGCCGCGTCGGCTTCGTTCGAAGAACGAGTGGAGTCGATGCGCTGAAGTCGCTTTCATGTAAACGAGGCTAGAGATTGGTTCATTGATATGGAAATCGGCCGCGTATCGTCATGATTTAGAGATTGCTGTGATGTTTAGTGCCAGCAGAATATGTTTTCTCAAATTTAAGCGATCTCAGGAACTTCCTCAAAGTACCTTTAATGCCGAAGTCCTACAATACACCATTCTCATATTTGCAATTATTTTTTATATTTTCATATAAAAAACACGCGCAAAATAAGGCAAGTTTTTTTTTAAATATTTAAGTGTGTTTTTAGGAGGTTTCTGAGATTACCTAAATATGGCGATTGCTCACTCTGCGGAATCCACTGATCTCAATGACAATTGCTGGATCGCGTTTGACCAGCACCGCCTATGGACGGGAATGCAGCCACGGTCGGCCATCTTTTTGGTAGAGTTACATCATCTCTAGCCATCATAGTAATATGGCGGACAGCGCAATGGCGGCAGGCTACCATAAAATAGCCGTAGATCTAGTACACTGTACCGTACCTGATATTTCGTGCTTGATTGAAGTTGTTCGACGAAGCAGATTCTTGAAACCCGGCGTGAACGGTAGCCTCGTTTTTGAGGGCCCGGCGAAAGTTCTACGAAAGCGCAGCACCGGGGAAAAGCAGCGCAGCTCGCATCGAAAGCAGACTACGTACCGGCGTCTGCTTTCGATGCTTTTGTTAATGCGACTTTGGATGCGTGCTGTGCTGTTTTTCCCCGGTGCTGCGCGATTTCGTGAAACTTTCACCGGGTCCTCAAAGACCGGGCTACCGTTCACGCCGGGTTTTAAAAACATGTTTTGTCAAACAATTTCAACCAATCACGGAATATCACCCACGCTATTTTGATGGCAGCCTGCCACCACAACTGCCAAAACGCCGTCTGCCATGGATGGATGATGGTGGCTGCCAGGTGGCTTCAGCAGCTGTGTCTTGGCTCAGAGGTGATATCACTCTACCAAAAAGATGGCCGCCAGTGACCGCATTCGCGGAGCGGGCAAACGCGATCCAGCAATTGTCATTGAGATCAGTGGCGGAATCTAAGCATCCTAGAAATTTACAAATATGTAGCGATCTGCTGAGCCAAATACGCGCATGTTCTTGGCTTCTGAAAGCGAGCAAATCACGCGCATAAGCGCGAACACTAGAAATAGAACCAGTCCAGAACCCTCTTTTGGAAAGGTCTAAACTCCGTTAACAGTTAAGCTTGGACTGAAGCCAAAGCTACAAGTGCGAGCTTGCCTGCGCTTCTGGCTTTGAGATATGCATTTCTAGCGCCAGCGCAGGTTCTGCAGAAGGACGGATGAAAGCCACAACCGTACGTGCTCTCGGGCTTGTGGCATTGACTGCAGTCTCAGCTTAAAGAGCGGTGCAACGATATTCAATTGGAATGTTTTTCACTTTACACGAGCTTACTGGCACTAGTGGGACTCAAGGATACTCGCACGCAACGCCACTGGCCGAGAAACTCCTTTGTTGCGGTGTAATTTCAAGGACAAAAGCGATAATTTTCATTCAATCTCTCCTTTGCAAAATTTGATGACGTAACGTGGGGATCGCAGTACCCTCCAGTGACGATATTTGAATGCGGCTCATAGATTGGACCCGAGCATTGCGTGGACACTCGATTTGGGCTCGTGATAATTACTAGCTCGAGAAGCATTCGGGTAGTGGACCGTGTCCAATCGCTGCAACGACGACAATAGCCGAGCCATAACAATGTCTGGAACTCAGCGCGTGTCCTGTGCTTTGCCAACCCCAGCGCGTGGCTATGATCAACATTGGCGGCATATAATCGGCTCCAGATCACGTGGCCGCTTGTTCTGGCTGCGAGTTGAGGGGGTGAACGCTGCTCGTTTTTCTTTAATATTTTTTCTGGGACTTCTATTACGTGGGGTGAAAAACGAACGCGTGTTTCATAGGTCATTAACGTCAGGGATCCGTTCTAAGCGGTATTTGCGCAAAGTACAAAAATTGTTGCATCGCCCCTTTAAGGGTGAACGGACTATACACTATCCCAATATTTACAAGTCCTCAGCCAATATTACTAAAACAACTAATTCGGGAAAATGCCGTAAAGCCTGCTTAAAAAAGTGGCTTAAATCCGTACTCGAGAACCGAGCTAATAGGGAGTTTTAGAAGGTCGCTTTCACGCGAACGGTTCGTCCTCGAACGCATCAGCGACAGCCACTGCGCATGCGCGCGCGAGTCATTCGGAGCGTTGGGAGTCTCTTCTCGTTCGTTTCTCCCATTCCAGCCGCTGGAGTCGTCACCGCAACGTAGCCAGCACAGTTCACAACTGGGATAAAATAAAAAGATGGCGGTCAGTTTAGCGACTGACTTCGCCGACCCAGTCGAGCGTTATGCGTGAAACAGCGCGAGACAATTTGCCATTCTCCTGTTAGTCTGCTTCATTTGAGGGGTTGAACCAAATCATTTTGAGGACTGCTCACAATGGTATGCGATCGTGAATGCTGTACACTGTACATCTATTAAATTTTTGCGATCTGCGGGTAGACTAGCTGCCGCGGCAACCGCGAGCAGACGAAATGATTTGGTTCCACGGCGCACAACGTGAACGATCGTTCAACTGCGAGATGGCAGAGACACACCACATACCTTTATGGCAATCTAAATACTTGTTACTCCATCTAATTTCGCAGTTCTTGACATTCCGACCCGCAAATGTTACGTCGCCCGTCTTGTTTACATCAGTCGTACGCCGGAAACACGAGCCGCCACGGATTTACACGTTGCAGAATGTTTCCCATGTTTACAAGAAGATGGCGCCACTGGTCAAACACAATCATTATCATCGTTTACCCTGCTGCGCCAGTTTTACGGTTTTCGCTAATAGGGAATAGGTGACCGGCGTTTGGCAGCAGCCGCAAAGCACTCTGGGTATTATTCACTTCCGGTTCGTAGCTAGCAGCCGACGCAGCCCCATGACGGCTATGCAAGCGTGTGCGGGTGTTGAAACCCGATCAATCCGGGCCACCTTCCTCTGCTGCTGGGTGACTTACGCACTTCTGAACGTCTCAAGTTACTTCTACAGATATGTTAAGTAGCAATCGGTACGCAGAAGCATCGAGAACGGCAACGAAAGCGCAGAGCGAGTGCGGCCGGTGGCAAGCTGCACTGGCACCGCGCTTTCCGGATGTCCGCATGAAAACTCAGGTTAGGTGTTTCGTTTTCCTTTGAGCCAGCGTTTTTCATTTGGGTTCTGTTTATTTTTGATTGTTACGTTAGATCACATCACCGACTGAAATAGGCGCGAATGTAAGCCGTGGGACGCGGCCAGCTGAAATTCCCGATCGGGGGTCTGGCGTACTTTTCTAATTTCGTTAGAACACCTGAGACTGGGTAAAACAATCTTGAAGCAACCAGAAGTTGAAGACAGGGAAAGAAGTCGCTCAGACGGCGTTTCAAACTCAGCCAATATGTTTTCTCGCGCGATCGAAACGCCACTTCCGTACACAAGTTAGTTTCGACGATATCTGACTACGCGACAATCCTTGCTTTTTAACACACGCGTTTTTGGTACTTCAACTAAGTTGTCCCCCGTGAACTACCATAACCCCCCCCCCCCCTCCTTCACGTTTTTTTAATGATGTCGAGTAAGAAAGCATGCATAAACGAGCACCGATTTTGATATGAGCTACGCAGGGTTATACTGCCGCTTTATTATCAGTCAACATGAAGGTGCTGCCCATTCGCTTTTGCTTCTTTATATTACAGCAAGCTGACCTGTCTTTTTGTTTATTTATATTATATCAAGCCACCCATTCACGCCGCTTCGCGGGAACAGTCTGCGGCGGCTCATTACAGAAAAAGTTAATCCGAGCTGTTGATGTAAGAATTAAACGGCCTGGCGATGGCACTCTAAGTCGACGAAACGTCGTGCCATGAACTGATTGCCTGCGAGATCGCATCCCGCGTTCTCGCGGGTGCCTTGTACGACAAGCAGTGCTCACCCCTTCGCGGATTAATCGAGACCTTTTTGGTGGGTGCCAAAAGACTGTTAGAGATCGTTATGTTCCGCGGCCCCTACCTGCAGAAAGAGAGAACACGTTGTACTGGCCTGTACCAATATTGGCCGCGCATAAACGGTCACCGACGTTTGACTGTCACAGGTCACCTCGCGGCATCACTCGCTTAAGAGCGACGGCCCATCGATGCTTCCATGCTTCGTTTCACGGGAACTGGAACATCTTATGCTCCTCGGGGTCATATGTTAAAAGCAACGTAACTGAACGAAG
>JAZHYW010067012.1:0-20488 GCA_037355805.1 Ixodes ricinus
GTTTCAACAATGGAAGTCACCATCCAAAGTAAGCTGTTTCGGCTTCCCACCCGAATAACTCATCCTTAGTACCGCAGTCCTTCCCTCCCATATAGACCGCACTTTACGGTGCAAATGTTTGTTCCTGGCGTTGGACTGCGCGACTGTTGACGGTCGCTAATTTCAGATTTCGGCGAGCAGCTTGAGTCCTCAAGACCGTCATCAAAGATGCTTCTTTTTTATCGATTGACTGCGAATTCACGGGTGAGTTTCCGAATGTCTTTAGCGAAATTTCCGATTTCGTTCAACAGGGCGGAACGTTTTGACAATGCCGTGGCCCTTCGGCAAGCGGGAAACCGGGGACGAGCGGGCAAAAAAACGACAAACACACGAGTCTCAGACGTGTGTGTTTGTCAAAAAAAAATATGAGACAAATATGTTTTTTCTTCTTTTTTTGTCGTCCGTTCGTGTCTGGTTTTCATTATTGTAACCTTAACCTAGCTCGCCTGTGTGTTACTTTGTCTTCAAACATTGCGCACTCGAAGGGGTGAAGCTCGAAGTTGATTGAAATATGAACGTTTTACTTGTCACGGCTACGGGGACGGATTGCTGTACCCTGTTTACCCTTAACCTGAGACTGCAGCCAAAGCACAAGCGCGAGCTAACCCACGCTCCTGGCTTTGAGAGGTGCATTTCAGCGCGGGTGCTCGTTCTGTGCTCCAAACACAGGGACCTCGAGCTGTCGTGCTTGTGCCATTGGCTGCAGTCTAGCTTAATTGAGAACAAAGTATTGGCGACGTGCGCGATCGAAAGCGGCGCTGTGGTCGACTTCCACGATTGACCGAATGCAGAATATGACGTCAGCAAGGATTTCGCATGGACGGAAATAAGAGGAATGTAATAACTTCAACTCTGACGGTGTTGGTAGTGTCCGGTTTTAGAGCGCACGTGATTTCAAGCTTCCACCATGCTAATTCGAACATCATCGAACTTGTTGTTCGGCCACTACCACTGTATCCTGACCTGCCGACAGGCGAGCGGCAGCGTGCGGTGTTTAGTACACACATAATCCGTGAGCGTTTCGAACAGCTATGAGTGCATGGCTCCACCTGAGTCTTCCCTGCTTCCCTGAGATATCCGCCCATTAATTTAGGCGCACAAGTCACGGGCTGCGTTATCTGGTCCTGACCTGTATGCGGAATTGCACTCCTGCCACATTTTCGCCACCTGCGCATGTGAAATATTTTGCCATTAGGTGTGCCAGCTGCCGTCCCTAGTTATTGCGCGCGCCAGTTGCAGATGAGGCGTGGGTAGAACACGTGCATACGTAGTAGACAGCCTCAATATGAATGAATATGTGATGGAGGATAACCTGGTTTCATGGCACCGCCCCCTCACCCCCTAATCAGCCAGACAAGAGGCGATTAGATCAACATTAAAGAACTTTTATTGTCCCGCTACGAGCGAAAACGGTTGGTTCCGCCGCTGGCGCTGCTCTGCGGCGAGGTGGACTCCTGCAGAAGGGAAGGAAGAGGTGTATCAGCTAGTGGCAGGGGTGGCAGGCCGCAGGAGAGGCAGGCTGTGAGCTGCGTGTGGGTCCCAGAAAAACCTTTACCGCGCGCCCTCAACGGAGAAACCAGGCACTCCGCCGGCGACAGCTGGTCCCATAGGGGTCCCTTCTGTCGGCAGGTCAGGATTACAGTAGGTCGTGTTGTTCGCAAGGTAATGACAAAACGAGAGGGAACCACAGGAGGGCGCCACAAAACATCTCGCCGCTAATAGAACCAAAGTAGTCGGCCATTTTGTTCTTGGATGTCTCACAATGAAATGTATTGACCCCAATGCACAACATATTTGATGGTGCCAGTGGAAGATTTTGAACGCTTGTCTTTTAGATGCGCCAGGCAACCCCTAACGACAAAAGGGTGGACATAATTACGTCAATGAAAACACCCTATACCCGCGGACAACACTTGTGGCATCTCGAAAGAAGTGAAGAGTGCACGTGCAAAGCTGATGGGCTCAGGATGCACAACCGCACGTCCACCCATAGACTGGGGGAATGAAAGCACTGCCAAAGCTTGTGCACCCACGAGCGAAGTGGTACGTGAAGTTGTGTCTCAGCTTTCACGTGCCCCAGACCTGGCAGGTTTTCTTTCACACAATCTTATGATGAATTCCACTGGTCGTTTGGGTCACTAGCCTAAATCCGCTACGGAGCATGCGATCTGTGCGGAGCCATCGCACCTCCGTCTCCACCAGCGGACGACGACAAGCCTCCGGGAATGAGCCGACTGTCTTTCCGGCATTTGTATCGCACTGAGCTCTCGTTATTTCCGGAGAAGTGCCTGCATGCTCTGAGGCGGCGTCGGTCGCACGCCATTCCTGTAATGCTTGGTGAGGCAGGAGGTCATGCGTCCCCAGAGATTTGGCTGCGCTCGGCTCCGGGAAAATCGGCAGATCCAGATCTGGGCGCTCTGAACTAAAATCTGGAGTCGGCGCTGTTCCAAAACCACGAGCGGGAAATACATCCGGGTTGATCCGAAGCGACCAGTGGCAGATGCGCGCTCTGAGAAAGGCGATCCCTGAATGAACCAACACGGCGAGTGGAATTTGCCATTAGCTAAGACGCTGTTTCTATCAAGCTGCCGGCCCAGTGTCCTCTAAAGACACTCGAGTCTCTGCTTGAGCTACTTCACACTCCATCTTACACACACCTTCAGTGCTGATAAAGGCACGGCCGCTAGTGCCTGGCTTTGGAAAGTGACTTCCATGCACGAGTTCTCGTACAGACGAAGCATGCTGCTGAGCTAGACTCACGCGCTTGTGCCTTTGTCTGCACATTGAGCACTGTGGACACTAGTTAAGATCCAGCTAGAGTCCCGGCTCGAAGAATTAAGCCCCGACCACAATCAACCTGAGCCGAGCCGAAGGCTAAAATGACTCTAATCCCTGTAAGAATAGCTTGACTGCCGGCCAAGGTAACTTTAGTCCCACGTAAAACCGAGAATCTTGTGACCTGAGCTGAACTACGAGCTACAGTAACTTTGATTTCGCATAAAACCAGACTTCAATGAATTTAGTCCAAGTTACAACTTGAGTACCGGTTTAACGATTTGCGTCACGGCTAAATGATTTGGGTCCCGGCTAAAATAACTTTGGGCCGACCTATAACCCAGATTCGCTGAATTTAGTCTCGGTGACAACAAGCCGAGTCATAACAGCATCGACTTGAATATTGGCCTAATGATTTGTGTCGCAGCAAAATGACTTGAGTTCTGGCTAAAATAACTTTGGATCTGCCTAGAACCCAGGCTTGACTGAATTTAGCGTCTGTTACTAGAAATTGAGTCCTAACTATGTTGATTTGAGTACCGGCTTAACGATTTTTGTTACGGCTAAAATGACTTGAGTAGCGGCTAAAATGATTTAAGACCTACTAAGACAACTAACGCCGGCAACAGTCCCAGATTTAGAGAAGTAGGTTGGACAGAATGAACAGCAAGAAGAAAATGGTGAATGGAGTTTTATCTGCTGATTTGTTTAGATCAGCATCATTGAAACTACCCAGCATGATAGTACTCTTTAAAACAATACTTCAGGTATGAATATATTGTAGCGATACCCACAAACCACAGGTAGGTTAGTTGTGCCACCATATATTTTTTTTTCTTGCCGTGATATTACACTTCCCCTAGCCTGACAGTCAGTCGGTCATCCGGACCGCCCTTTTTACAAAACGTCTGGTCTCCGAACGCAGGACTTCACACGCAACGCTCGGTCCACGTCTTCGACTCTGCCGCAGAACGTTATGACAAGCTTCGAGAGGTTTGAATTTTCTTTCCTATAATTTGAGCGTTTCGTAACCTGACAAAGAAGTGGGATTTAGGAGGGATACCCAGTAGAGTTTTCTTAACTACCCAAACTAACTATTGTAATACCCCGAAAGATGACCCACCACTATCTTTGACATGATCTTTGACACCGCATTAGATGAAGCAAACATTGCTGACTAGGAAGGACAGCTGTCTATGCTTCATTGCCTGTCAATGTGAAAACAAGTTTGGCAGGTTTTAAAACACAAAAATAGCATTTATAAAGTTTTTCTCGATCGTACACCGGAAGTTAGCCCACTCACTTTCACCCGATTTGCTGTCCCTTTCAGGTGGGCTATCTCTCGAGATATTACAGTATACCATATTTTTCGGCGTATACTTAGTTACATAATTTTTGTTTTTCATCTTTCTATTGGTGCATTATATAGAATGGTGCAACTAATATGTGCATTTTGTTTATAAGTATGAACCTTAAAGGGGCAGTGCAACGATTTTTAGATTTGGGCCAATTAACTGCGTAAATTAATCTGCATCACCTATAGACACAAAAAACAGAAAACCGATATTTTCTTGCGAGCGCTAGTTTTTATTTAAAAAGAAAATGAAACAAATCGAAGGTCAAACTGCTTTTCAACTCTCCACGTCGACTTTCGAGTGACATACTCTGGGGGTTCACGTGGTTTCCCCTTAGGTTCTTCTCTTCAGAGACCCCAGCCGCTTCCTCCGCGATTGTCAACTTTTAAAGGATTAGCATCGCCAAAGGTCGCGGTGAACGATCGACACGAAAGACGGTTTGCCACGGGGCCGACGGCGAGCGTAGCGGCGGAGGGGGACGGATTTCGTTGACTTCCGCGTATCCCCAGAGACGTTGTCACCGTAGTCCTCGTAACTGCCACACGCGGCTTCAGATTGGCAAATAATTTGTTTTTTCTTTTCAATTACACAGCGGAATATCAGTTTTTCGGGGAAAGGTGACACGTTTTCGATCACTTGTGCTTGGACAAACAGTATACAAAATACAAACCACAAATTCTTTCAACATTAAAATCGTTGCACTTCTCCTTTAACCTCTTAACTGGAGACTTTTTGACCAAAAACATTTGCAAAATGGGGAGTTTCTTTTTTTAAGTGTTTCTAGCTCTTGAAGGTACAACAATAATCTCAGAACTTAAAACAGCTTTCTTTGCATCAATTTACAGGGTTCAACGAACATCTAGTAAGTGGTCTTCGTATGGTACTCCACAAAGCATGGAGCAATGCAACAGAGCCACACTGCAGTCTTTGCAACTGTAGATGGTCTCTTTCCTTTGGTTGTGTGCAAGGCACACCCCACACCTCTTGTGAAGGTGCTTCTCGGTGTCCGACCCTTCGTTGAAGTCAGGGAAATGTCGTTCCAGGAGGTGGGCTGGAGTAGGCTACGATCGTGGACAACCAATCTTTGCCGCTGTGGTGCCTGATGATCCATAGGTTTTGAACAGGCTGTTGGAAAGGTTCAACCGGAAACGTCATCTCGTTTGTTGCAGGTCCCAGTTTCATCAATGGGATGAAGCTGTGATGTCAATGAGGTGCCGGATCATTTTCATGTAGTATTTTTTTGAGTCACTCTGTTCATGAGCGCGACACTGTTAGCGCCGTATCGCGTCAGTTTCGCTTCACCAGGACGTATTGGTCAGTGAGATCAATGCCTCCCATTTCCCTTGTTGTAGTCCACACATGAGCTTTGGTTTCTGACACTTTCTTTCCTGCTCTTGTGGTCACCATCATGAATGGTGCTGATCATGAGCACATTTGTTTTTCCACCCATTTTACTAAGCACAGTTTTCTGCGAAACTTCACAAAAGTTTCACTTTTTCCCAGCTTGTTTTCTTTCAAGTCCTTTGGAATTTCCTTGCGGTTTACCCTGCAAGTTCCAATGGCATCAGTTTTCAACTTGCCCAACAAGTCAAACAGCACCGCCCCGTTGTCCGCGAAGTGCAGGTGCTTTAAAAGCAGGCAGAACCTTTTTTCTGTGAAAAGCTGGTAAAATATTGGAGTCTCCAATAGAGGTTGTCGTGTGAAGTATAAATTCATGTGGGCTTCTGAGCGATCCCCTGCAAAATCCAGACGCCTAAGAGGAGCTTGATTTCTTCTTTAGTTGTGGGTATCTAGTCTTGTTCTCTGCTTCTCACCTTCATTTTTGCAGAACCGCTCTTCTCGAGGATTTTTTGTGATGCGTACAAGTTTGTGTTGTCTGCTATCAGTTGACAAATTTTGTCATCAAGTACTTGAAGATGCTGAGTGGGCTGTCGTCATCAAGTTGAATGTGCACCCCGAGCACTTCCTGTAAACCGAAATGGATCTCTCATCGTGCCGGCATCTCGCCAGGTTGCAGCACACCCCAAAGTTGATGGTGTAGCCATAAACAATTTTTCCACTGCATCATCTTCAATTTCCGTGCCGGATCCCGAGGAGCATTCAACTTGAACTCGAGAAATCAACATTGCACTTGGAGTCCTCGTCTGTATTTTGCAGCAGCTCTACGATTTCTTCGTCGGTCGAGAGGCACCGGCATTTGCTGGACGCCATTCTCCAAACAAACAGTCAAAGGTCTCATACAGGAGTTCTCAACCTTTTTTTGTGCTGCCATCTACGCATCGTTTCTAAAACTAAAAATCTTTTCGATGCATGAGGATACTGTAGATGGCACATCCTCCCCACATGCTAAAACGAGCGAGTGTTTAAAGACGCACTTCTTAACAGCCAAGAAAGTGCAGCGCGTCCGTAGATGTGCCCATCAAGCTGCGATCATAATTGACATGCGTCAAAAGACGCGCTCCCCAGTTAAAGGGTTAGGTGTGCAAGATGTAGGCCATATTGACATTTACGACAAAGAAAGAATGGCAGAGTACCCACCAGTGGCCTGCTCTTCTGGCGGTTCGCCAAAAGTTCAAAAGAAGTCGATGCCAAAAACCAGCATTCAAATTTTTTCGCTCTTTCCAGTAGCAGAGCGTCACCATTAGGCACGAGCGGGCTGTCCGGAAGACGGAGCGTCTCGCACATTTTGTTTAGTGCCGCTGAGCGAATGCTGAAGCGAGCTTCCACAGCATTCATTTGAATTACAACGCCATCAAACTGGCATCTATTTGAGCAGATGCTCTGAAAGGAAATAATTTACGTGCCAAATTAGCAAAGGCCATCTGGCGCAAGTGAAGATTTGCTGTAGATGTTAAGCTGGTTATTGTGAAACTTGTATATTGATAACCGTCAGTGACTCGGAGTCATGTGATAAATGTCTCGAGTCACGTGATAAATGTTTTTACGGTTTTCGTTGCGTGGAGTATGCTTGAATTGGATCGCTGCAAAATGTAAGAAATTCACGGTATACTTCGCTAATCTTTCTTTTTTCTCTCTTCTTGTATAGTTCTCCCAGGAGTTTCTCGTGATCCAAGTTGGACTATGCACATTCCAGTATGACAAGGAGAAATCTGGGTGAGTTGCCAAAGTTCTTGACTGACTTCCCGATACGTGGTTTTAGCATGGAAACTTGGTTTTGGCAGGTGTGTAAGTACAGTTTTGGTGGGAATGATGGTTTACTGTGCTAATTACAGCTCTGACTATAATGCAGTGCTTAATGGTACTTAGATGTAATCTTGTTAAGTCTAGTTTTATCATTTTAGGACATTGTAGGGTACCTTGGCCAGTTCTAACCAAGCTTCTAGTTCAAACAGAGGATTTATTGACCGAGTGTCAATTAAACAGTCTGTGAACCAGTTGTGCAGGTTGCACCATACTAGTAAGTGGAGAGACGAAAGATGTGTTTTTTGTAACATGCTGGTGGTTGCATTCTTGATTTTGGCAGTTTTCTACAAATATTTTTGCTGTTCTTTTTTTTTCCATTTTTCAAAGGAAGATTAGCTTTACGATTCTAAAACAACAGTTAGTTTACATATTAGACCACATGAGTGGTAAAGCATAATTTTTAAAGGGAAAAATCTGAATTGTCTTTGTCCTGTGCTCATTTCCATAATGTTAGCGATGAGTGCCCGTTGGAAAAAAAGGAACAGAAAAAATTTCCTAGATTACCAGAGATTTACATTTTCCCTTAAAAAGAAACTAAATTCCAAATCTAGGAAACTTCCTTATAGTTTTCAACACTGTTTCAGCACAAGAAGACAAATTCCGCTGTGCTGGAGCTTTTTGTACCAAATACCCTCGACACTACACTGTTTCCCATTTGTAGCAGCTGCAGCGGTTGTACCATAATCTTGGCAACTGATTGGGTCCGAAAGAATGTCGCTCACATTCCACTCAATGTTTAAGCAAGCAGTGTTGAGTTTCTGGACACCATAACGTTGGAACGGAATGCTCAAGAGAACGCTTATCTTTCCGGACAGACTTCCTTTCTCTTTAATGACGTCTCTGGGGTAATTTGGTCTTTCACAAGAGGTTAGTTCTGAAATTACAAAGGTGCACAGGGCGTGCACCCTTTCCAGCTGATGCCTTGACTCATTGCTGGTTTTTCCTTTGCTCCTTGCTTTTACTCGTACTGCAACGGATGACAGGTACCTCTGCCGTGCCTTCAACTTCTTCACCTGTCCGCGTCAGATGCTGCGAGGATCACCTGACCGCATCTTCCGTTGCCAGGTGGGAAACGAGAATAAAAAAATAATAATAACAGTAATAGTCCTTATTCCTAAATGGATGTTGCACCGGGTGGCTTGGAAAACTAGAAAGAGAGGCAAGATCTTGTACGCCCGTGCATATGCTAACCAGTCAAATTCCCTGTTGTTACTGATTTTGGGGATTGCCTCATGGACTTCAAGTAGGGAAGTCATTTGCGACCCTAGTTGCACCAAGGATACAATGGTAGATCTTCCAATAGTAGAGGCAAATTGTTTTTAACATGAACCATTCTTTGGCTAGGTGTTCGGCATTTCGTGAAGCCTGGATAAAAGCGTGGCTGGGAGGCTCGACACTGATTGGTCGACGGGTGGGAGAGGAGGAGTGAGGTGCTCGACGGTGATTGGTTAATGGAGAGGTCTTGTGACCAGGGATGGAGTAAGGAGGAGGGGTAGCTGGAGGAGGTGAATTGGGGAGGAGAACCCGGTTAGAAGGTTCTGGAAGATCGCACCAGCTTTATAATCTCAAGTGTTCAGATGTCACGCGTTAGAGAATCTGATAAAGTGCGCCGTGAATGTAAGGCGTCTGTCTGAGCCGGCTAGGCGTGCTGCTAAACGATGATACAAACGTTTTTCATGCTAGAATGCTTCACGTATGCACCGCAATTGCCTAGCAGTTTGCCATACATTTTTTAAAGATTGGTAGTTGAATTTTCTCTCAGTATTAGAATCGCCCGTTTCTTCAGATAACTATTCTTCATCTCAGGTATAATACGATTTTGAGGAGTCAGCATTCTTTTTCGTGCTTTTTTAATAATGGCAAGCTGGACAGAAAACTGCTGCGTGTTTCCTTAGGGGATGTTATAGTATTATCTGCATTTCATTCTGTTTGACCAGCCCTTTTATAAAACAGTTCCGGGAACGCCGTCTTTCTCACCGCTTGTCTCGTTGGGTTGCTCCCCAGGCCAGCAGCCTACAGTTTCTGTCCCAACACGGCTTCGACTTCAACAAGCTCTTTGCTCATGGTGAGCCTGCGTCGTATTTCCCGTTGTGCCGTAGAGCAGAAAATTTTGCATCATTATTTTTGTTTAATTTGTTTTAATGGCTTTAGGTCACCCGTTTCATCGACCTGGTTTGTTGTGTGCTTTCGCACAGCCAATCGAGGTAGTGCAATTCAGTTTTTATTTTGGCTGCCCACGCTACTTCGGAAAAATAGCACGCACATCACACTTGCAATTTTTGTCTGGTGCATGCACCGTGACGACGGCACTGTTTCCTTAGGTGCGCCAAGTGCTCGGGTGTGCTATTCTAACACTTCCTAATCTGGCGGTTAAGTGGCACCAACATTCTCTTGTGTGCCACTGTTTGCTAATATTTGCAGTACCTTCGGGTGAGTGCCTATTTACAAGTAAATGCTTGAGGTGTTGCCACTGTCGTTTTCCACATTCTCATCTACACCAGAGACCTCAGCAAATGGGCGGCATTCATAACATTTCCTATTTGGTGTCTTCTAGCGTCCAATAAGCTATGTTATGCTCCAGCCATCACACCCTTAGAATGGTAAAGGGGGTGGCTTGAAGGAGATGACGAACGAGGGAGAACGGTCTCTTTCTTGTTTACCGTCTAACATAACACGGTGGCAGCGGTGGGATTTGAACAAGACCGTTCCCTTTCAGCAGTTGGTCGGTTGGCGTTGCAGGCATTCCGTACCTGAAGCCCGCAGAGGTGGAGCGTCTGAGCAAGGCCCTCGAAGAGCGGCATGCGGTCCAGATGGAAGCCCTGGCACAGAACGGCGCCAACGCCGAAGGGAACCGGCCCAAGGCGGCCGTTCCCAAGGAGATTCAGCCATTTGTCGACGACGTGCCGTGAGTCTCCCACAGAATCTTTGCACACGTTTCTACAAATTTAGAGATGGCTTAGAAAAAGGTCAAACAGCCCTAAAAGAGAGGGAGGGAAGCACTCCGCAGCTCGGAGCGAGCGGAGCGAAAACTCGTGCTGCAGGATCCAGGAAGCCTGGGTTCAGCGCCCGACCCTTTCCCGTTTCGATCTAGACGAGCAACCAGGCATGCGGTCGTGTTATCACTACTGCATGGTGCACGTTAAAGACGCCGTACTAGCGGTCATACTGCACTGGCTAAATTTCTCGTCTATTGCTGAGACACCAGACGTCCATTGGGGCTGGCTAAGTGCAGGCTGTCCAAACATACACACAACACAATTGTTAGAAAAATAGACAAAGGAGGCAAGATACAGAGCACACGCACGAGGAACTGATTGTCAACTGAATATTTTATTATTTTTGAAAATAGTGTTGTGCAAATATTCAAACTTTCGAATAGTAGTTTCGAATAACACACTACTCGATGTCCACTTCGAGACGAGCTGCGATACTCATACTTTTCGAAGTGTCGATCGTGGCAGCTTTGCCCTATTGAGTGAGCTTCTCACGGAGCCTTTGTGCGCTGCGGAGAAGCAGTACCCTTGAGCTTACGGTCCCTGCGGTTGTTGATTCCCCGCGGCGCACAAATGTTCGGTGAGGAGCGCACTCAACGGGGGGCTCACTTCCGCCACAATTATGCAAGAGTATATGTTTGGCAGCCATCTCTTGACAATCCTTGTTCGCCGTTCGTGCATTCTTTTGTAGAATCCAAAATTGAAGAAAGAATATTTTTATATAGCAAGCAGGTTTATAAATCCCCTCTATTAGGATGGCTGGGACAAATTCGTTTTTTCACATACCATAGTTTATAGATATAAATAATAGTTATATTAAAATTAACTAAGCTCAAAAGTGCACAAGTGGAAGGTTGGGAACAACCTTTACGAGTTCATCGGAATTTTGCATATGTCCGGTGCACAGTAGTAAAGACTCGGAGGAACTATTCGACATTCGATTGGAAAATATTCAGCCAAAACCACTATTCACATTGACCTCAATATCTGCTATTTGCACACGACTAGAAGGTGAAATGGGAATGCAATCTTTGGTTGACAGTCGGAGCCTTGCGTGTGTGCTCTGTTTTTTGTGACCCTTTGTTTATTTTATCGCTGTTTTACCTTCTCATAAATATGCACCAACTAGCCCAACTTTATGCCATTCTGCAGAAATTGGAGAGTTTTAGAATAGCGCACGCTAAAGCTTTGCCTGCGCAAAGAATAGCGTCGTGGTCACTGCGCATGCGCTGAACGCTAACCACGTTTTGTGCTCTGCGTGCGTACGCAAAGAGTCTTTGCATTTCTCCAAGGTGGATTCATAATGACAAGTTGGCTAAAGCCAAGACGAGCAGAGTTGAAAAAAATGGCGGCTCCCATGGCTGCGGTCGCTTTGGCGGCGGCGTGAGCGCGACGTCGGTGGCATCCTCGTGACTGCGATTTTCTATAAGGGACGACATTTCACTCGGTTTGGAAAACCCATTAAGGTGGATCTGAGTATGTAAAAGTCGAGTCTGGTGTCCCCCAGGGCTCGGTACTGGGTCCTCTGCTCTTCCTGATCTATATAAGCGACATTTTTTATGGCACAAGATCATATATTCGAATACTTCCAGATGATTGTGTTATTTACAGATTAATTAATGATTTTGACGATATTATTATTACTTTACAGAATGATATAGAAAAAATTTCTATATGGTGTAAAGATTGGGGAATGAACCTAAATGTAAAAAAGTGTGTACATATTAAATATACTAAGAAAAAAAATCACACTACTTCCGTCCACATGAAAAATAATGAAATAATTCAACCTAGCTCAATGTAAAATACCAATGTGTTATGTTATCTAGTAATTTAACGTGGACAGGACGCGTTGAAATGATAGCCCTAAAGGCTATACGCATGCTTAATTTTGTACGAAAAAATTTTCGGCAGGCCTCGAGGCAAATTACAGAAACTTTATACTTTACATATATCCGTCCATGTATGGAATACGGGTCAGTTGTCTGGGATCCACACCAAAATTATTTCATAGACAAACTTGAAAAGGTATAAAATCAATGCACTGGATTTGTATTAAACTATTACGAACTTGGAGCGAGTGTGACTAACACGAAGGAGGCCCTACTTTGGGAGAAACTCAGTGAGCATAGAAAGTTGTTTAGGTTGAAATTTTTGGATGATATTTACAACAATAGACCATTAACTAATGGAGATACTTTTGCATGAACCGTTTTATGTGTCCGAAAGAAAGTCGGACCGTACTCTTGCCTCACCGACACCTTTGCTTTTTCTTTGTTTCCGAAAACCATAGAAGAATGAAATGGGTTGCCGAAAGATGTGCTTGCAGCAAATTTGGCTTTTTAATTCTTCAATTGTGTAATGTTTTTATTGACAGTATGTTCTATTTAATTTTATTTAATTTTATATTCGCTCCATAGAAAAGCACTTTTTGTGTGTGTGTCTATTACAGTCTAAGCTCGTTATAACAGGCGTTGATTTTGACCAAGATATGAAGTTCAGTCAATTGTACATAGAGGAAAACCAACCGAACTTCACAAATTGGTATGTTATATCCAAATGTCTGTTGTAACAAGGTCTGTTGTAATGAGCTTAGACTGTACTTGTGTTCTAAAAAATGTTTGTATGTAACCCACCCCCTGCAATAATGCCTCACGGCGATGCAGGTTTTTTTCTGTATATAAATAAAAAACAAGCCATAAGCGATAGAATTGTTAGGTGATATGCAATTAGATGAAATACTGAAAAATCAATGAAGTCGGGAGGCACGCAATGTGCAACGGACCGGCTCATACATTTTTTCTTACAATTAATTGATTATTGTTATTTATTAATAATATATAATTGAGTAATTTGGTTATATTTGGCCTTACATCGGCCTGTTAAATCTGTGGTTGGTGACGTGTTAAGAGTTTGGGGAAACTCCTCCCACCTCTTTCCACCTTAGAAGAGCGAACGCCGGAGAGGAGGTTGCCTCCTTTTTGATGTTTTCTCTGCTAAAGTAGAAAGAGGTGGGAGGAAGTTTTTGAGATCACCTACATCTGGCCATAACTCGCTCTGCTGGCTCTAAGCATCCGAGAAAACCCTAAATCTTGACAATACGTGGTCGATTTCCCTCTAAAAAAACAATCCGAGATCGCAACATGCCGAGGTCATCTCGGAGGATGGAGGAGCATGTTCCGAAACCACAATCACTGTCGGCCAATAGCGAGAAAGGATCCTCGCACGTCCGACCGGTGGACTTCGGCGAGTTTTTTTAGTCAGTCGTACTGTCGTAGCAGAGAAAAAGTCAGTCGTGTACCATCGCAGTCATCGTTTTATCGTGCCATGGCTCCTGCTAACCTGAATGACTCAGCCCAGCGAATGCGCACTCGAGAACAGACCATCAGAAGACTGGACGCATCACTTTCACAAAATACGAAAAACAAAAACAAAAAAAACATAGTGCATTGTTTCTAAATGATTATTGCAGTGTTATGTTCCCTCCACGAAAAATCAACGTTTGTTTCATACTTTTATTTGCTCTTATCATCTACAAAAGCATAAGCATTTGGAATAATGGTGTTTAGAATCTACGCAAAATGCTGCATTTTCGTTAGTTACACGTCGTCCTGGCTGCCGGAACATGGTCCTCCTATCGCCCAAGATGACCTCGGTGTGTTGCGATTTTTTATTGCTCTTTTAATAGGGAAATCGGTCGCACATGATCGTGATTTAGGCATTTCTAGGATGCTCCGAGCCCGCAGAGTGAGTTCTCGCCATATTTGGGCGATCTCAAAAACCTCCTCAAGGCCTTTTTAACTTGTCACTAACCATAGAGACCACATGATGTCCTTTTTGTTGAACTCTTCTGTAACGACGCGCTCGTCTGGTAAACACAAGCCCTACTACGAATTACCCCTTACAAAGTAGCGTTGCCTTCACGAGGTATTTCGTGAAGGGTGTGACGTCGACATGCTTCGATTTGACTGCCGCAGGGAATCCGTCGAGCGGTTTCTCAAGGCGGACGACGAAGACACGCCATCTGCTCCTCCGAAGGAGGGCGAGGAGGGAGGCACCAAAGGTGACGAGGGGGATGGGAGCACTCCACCTGGCCGAGTGCGACCCCTTTCGGCGCAAGCTCATCTACCAGGAGGTCAAGGCGCGCTTGGCGAGGCAGTCGTCATGGAGACCCAGGCGTCGGTTGGCGGTGCACGCCACGTCGTCGTCGTGCGACGCGCGGGGCCGGCCTCGCAGCAGACGGCGCTGCTCGAAGAGAAGCAGCGCAAGGAGATGGTGAGGGGCGGCGGCGTGGGGCCATTTGTGGTCGTTCACTGCTGCGCTGCTTCTATAGCGTTTGTAGGGTTAGTTCTTAGAAAAACACTGAACCTAGCAAAAAAAAATTTTTTTCCTACCTAATTATGACAGGCACGTCAGTGAAATAAATGTTTGTCGAAAAAATCTTTTACCCAATATTTATGTTACAATATGAACTTTTCGATATGCTGGCGAAACCGAAACTGTATCCCAGTGGGATGATGATGATAGCGTTTGTACCCAACTATGCTCCGTTTCACCTTATGCTGTACCGCAGAGAAGGCTAGAAGCGCGAGCTCATAGCGTTGGGAGCTGCTCTTAACGCACGAGAGCTCGTGCCGCCGAGATGTGCCCTAGAGCAAGGAGCTCGCACTTGTAGCCTTTCCTGCGGTACATCTTAAGGTGAAACAGAGTATAGTGTGTGCTCTGAGGTCCAGCGAACTCTAGAGTGCACACATGCTGAGTACAAACGCTATCATCATCATCCCACAGAGGCACACTTTCGGTTTCGCCTGCAAATTGAAAAATTCATATTGTAGCATAAATATTAGGCTAAAAAATTTTAATTTTTTGGCAAACATTTATTTTGAGTCACGTTTTCCGGTTCCGCTATAGCCAACATGGCCGCCGTCTGCCCATTCTTATGGCTCTTCCAGTTCTTCTCGTGGTCTCTGTTTTTCGAATGTGACCGCGAGAAGAGTAGCCGTCTGCCGTTCTTGTGGTCTTTGAGTGCAAAGGTTTTTGCCGATTGGCTTAGTATTTAAGCGAGCTTGGTGGACTAAACATTACCTACAAATAG
Source organism: Ixodes ricinus (assembly GCA_037355805.1). Lineage (NCBI taxonomy): Eukaryota > Metazoa > Arthropoda > Arachnida > Ixodida > Ixodidae > Ixodes > Ixodes ricinus. Next base: position 15,462 of record JAZHYW010067012.1, read on the forward strand.
CGCCAAATAGCGCCAACTTCGGTGTTTGTGCCAACAAAGGCGTCGACAAAGCGCAGCACCGTGATCAAGCAGGTCAACAAACAAGTGAAAAATGAACAATATACAGTCGCCGACCGTTTTTTCGGACTCCGATAATTCGGACTTGTTCGATATTTCGGACCTGATGGCGGAACCGTGACTTACCCCATAAAAACAGTGCATATTCACGACCAATGTTTCGGACAGCTTGAAGTCCGAAAGTTCGATTATTCGGACAAAATCGTCGCGAGCGATCAGAGGAAAACACCATCGAGAAGTGGCCATTTTGAATTCTATGTTGGCTGCAAATGGATTGGCTTGGTTTGGCAGCGCTACTTGAGTACTCCTGAGTCTATACCGCTAGGTGACGCTATGCTAGCCCTTTTTTCCATTTAGCTGGACGTCATCATCATCATCATTATTGCCATTTTGCTTTGTTTTTCCCGTTCCTTTGCGTCGCCAGTCACCATTTTGCGCTCGTGGATTTGCGCTTGTTATCTCGTTCGGACAGTGCTGGCTTGGACGTCACGGCCCCATCTGTTGTAATGCCGCCGCGCCATACGCTAGAAAAGAAGGCAGTGATTCTCAAGCTAACGGAAAGTTGCCGAACGCAAACGGAGGCATAACCTGAAACAAGGCACTATTTACGGCTTTTTAAGCCCACTTGGAAGTAATAAAGGCAAGTTTTTCAATCTGCTGATTTTCGGACTGCTCTATTATTCAGACGCTTTTTCGGTCCCTGCGAAGTCCGAATAATCGGTCGGCGACTGTAATAGCAACCTCGATCATCCGCACCGGTGCGCACCGGGCACCGAGGTGCACCCCTTCATCTTCTATCAAGTGCACCGGTGCGCACCGGACGTCCTCGATCAACGAAGCGCACCCTCCCGGTGCGGCTTTTCGTTGCCCCAACGCGCACCAAGAAAATCGACGGTGCGCCGGGTGCAGTCCCATCAGGCATTGCGGCCAGGAGCGGGAATCGAGAAGGTGGTGGGAGTAGCAGACGCGCAGACTATCGAGATGGCGATCCTGCAAAAACGAACACGCCTCGCAGCTGCACTAGACGAATTCCTCAGCTCTTCTGACTGCGAGACGACGAGCGTCTTACCATCGCCGCGATTACCAGCGATTGCTGCCGTGGCAAGCAGCGCTTGAAAGGTACGAACTTCGTGGAAAGCATCGCGAGGTGTTTCGATGACAGCGAAGTACGGCTATTATCTGCTGTTTCTCTTTCTTGAACCAACAATGATGGCCAACATATACATATGGAATTGTCACTCGCTTTGTGACCCCATCGACAATCACGTCCACGATGTTTATTTGTGTGGGATTGTCAAATCCGCGAGTAAAAAGATAGGAGAAATTGGCAGCAGACGAGCACCGTGCGCTGACCTACGCAAAAAAAAAAACGAACAAAACGCGAAGTGACGCAAGGTGGAGCTCGCCGCGGTGCACCGGCGCGGCGCAGTTTGTCCTTGATGTTGCACCGACTTCGCGCTGCACGACCGAGGAGCGCTGTGCACTGTGCTGGTTTCAGGGCGATTCCGGTGCGAGTTGATCGAAGATGCTATAAGGCAGAAGTTGCACGAGAACTTAAAATTGGCATCAGGCAAGTGGAGAGTGGCGAATATGCAGTGGAATATGTGCAGAAATTTGATATTTTGGCTAAAATCGACTTTCGGACCACTTGCATATTCGAGTCTGAAAAATCGGTCGGCGACTGTACACGCCTTACTCGCGGTTACCTGTTGAATCGCTCCGAACCCCCAGATAGTGATAGTATCTGCCATACCACACTCTCTACTCTACACATCTACTCGTGCCCAAAGTACCCACACATCCTAGACACCTGGTCAAACTCCCTAAGGCGCGACCAGACTCCTTTTCATCCGGTATTCTTTTTATTTGATACTCCATTGGTTTCACACCGTCAACTTATTATATCTATATCTAGCGGGCACGGAGTTGCCGGCCACTTTGAACGAGAGCCGGGAGATTGCCTCCCTCCTCTACATATTCTCGACAGCGGTTTGGACGCTCGTGAAATCTGTTGGCGATGTGATACGCACTAGGGGGAGGGCGCGAGTGTCTGATCAACACCTCCTGAACGACGAGCGCGTGATGCTCGATTTTCTGAGCCGCCCACCAAAGTTCGGAAGCTTGCAGAGTGCAAGCAACGTTGCCGACCTTGGGAGGGCATGGTTTGAACCCCTCCTGACCCGGTTCCTCATTTTAATATTCTGTGTTCTTCCGGAAAGTTCCGGCCAATCCTCGTCCGTCGTCGAGCTTTGCAGTTCGGAGTCTTCCTGAACCCAGCGCACGTATAAAGGCGGTGGCAATGCACCGCTCGGGGTGGCCACCCCTCTGTCGCGGACGCCAGGATGCCCGGTGCCTTCCATCGCAGACTTCGGGATGCCTGGTGCCTTCCGTCTTAGTTTGTAGGCGCAAGTTTGCCTTGCTGAGCATTTATTTTTGGTTTTACGTTCATTTCCCATTTTTCACCTGTGACAATACGATGCACACTGGAGTAAGAAGTGGGAGGGTTTGAGCCATGGCCGTAGATTGACGCATGTGCGAGCTACGTCGAAATTTTGAGTGCGTTGGGTTAGGGAGTTACTTCCAGAAACTCGCGCGGGTTGCATACAGTTGGTAACAGGTTATGAACCCCAGTGGTTGCTCTGCCTCAAGCACAATCTTTCCGCCTTCGATAAACACTTAGTCGCGTGCGCGGCCAAAGTCCGGCGGAATGCAATGGTTGCATGTTGGAAGCAGACCTTCTACTGCATTCTTAATCTGTCACCTACCATAGCGTTTCGCGTGGAAAGCAAATTAGTAATTGTTTTAGGGTGTTACTGTCTCTTTGCTCCTTCGAGGACTGGTAATTTCTACCCGCATGCTGAAAGCAGATTTTAATCCTCAGTAGCACTGCGGCATGCTCTGCGAAGAATATTAATTTATAAAAGATGTTGGATTTTACTGGCAAAAGGTCGATCAATGTCTGCGTGCCTGTATCATATTTCTTGTATTGTACTTTTCGAGCGTGGCTATGCAGTGGCTCCTCGACCTTGCACCACAAGGTTACTATTTTGAGGGGTCTTACTCGGCTTTTCTTTTTTAATCGGAAGCGTCACTTCTTAGTTTTAATGGTCATCGAACAGCGAGTTCATTAGTAACTTTTAGACGTCGGCGTTTGCCACGCACGCAAGCTGAACGTACGTCGATTTGTTATTGCGTGTCAACGAAGGAGCATACCGAAATGAAAGTCAGGTAAGCAAGACAAAAAAGACGTGCGATCAAGAAGTAACAGTGCAAGAGGAAATATTGTTTTCGTCGCATGCTCATACATACCGCCAAACGTAAGAAAGAAAGAAAAAAAAGAAACGACAGCCCAGTTTAGTGTTCATTTAGTGTACTACTTGAAACTAGACTTGGCAACTGCTTTGTTCTCGTCAACTCGACGTGCAACTTCGGGGGTCGGTCTTTTTGGCGCAGGCAGACCTGGAAAAGGCGCACGGCTTTGGCCGCCTGCTGGAGGTGGTGGCGCAGAGCGGCAAGCTGGTGGTGGGCCACAACATGGTGCTGGACGTCGTGCACCTCCTCTCCCAGTTCGTGGACGACCTGCCCAAGGTCAGACTTGCCTCCTCTTCCGTGCTGCCCCGACGGGACGTGCCGGTCTTAAAAGGCGTAACTCGAAGAAGCATTTATTTAAAAGCTTTGCGTTTTTGCGTCTCTAAGTCAAAAACTATCTTAAAAATAAAAGCTGTTTACAGCTCCCTGTAACGCCGAATTAGAGCGCAGCTCTTGAGGAGAGGGGAAGGGTACTGAGGGGGGTCATGTGACCTCGGGGGGGGGGGGGCATCACGTGACCGAGGGGGTCACATGACCTCGGGGCGCTGCCGGGTTGCATGCAACCCAACAACTCCGGTGGGTTGCATGCAACATTGGATTGAATGCAACCTGTGTTGCATGCAACGTGCAATTACGCCAGTGCCGACGGGTTGCATGCAACCTGAGTTGCATGCAACGCGCGCTTACGACGTTGACGCCGCTCAAGTCGAAAATGGGCGCCTAAGAGCTGCGCTCTAAAAACTGGGCGTGCGTCTATCCCCAACTCCTGAGCCTACCTATACACTAACACGCCGTTTACAAAGAAGCCGCGTTTGCCCATACCAGATGTGGGCACTGCGCATGCTCAGAGACTACCGTGCGAGTCAAAGGGGTCAATGGCTGTTTGAAGAGACCGCATAAATCAGTTTTTAACTCACCTCGCTAGGATTTACTACAGAGGTGCCCGAAGATGGGGAAAGCCTTCACTAAAATTGTGGTGAGATTGGGTCACCCGAGTAAATCACAAAAAATTGAAACCTATGTTTTCCCTATACTTTGCATATACAGTTAAAAAATATTTTGTGTCACTGTGGCACTCATTTGGCCCAATTATAGTGAAGAATAGATAAGCCAATTGTATTTTCTTTTCATTTTGCCATTTTCAGTCGCAATAAACGCTGGAACAGCCCAGAACGATTTTCTAAAGCTTTTGAGAAAAATAGCTTAGCGATAAATTGTCCATAGACAAAACCAGCTTTTATTTTCTTTCTTTTGACCTTGGAGGTTTTGTGCATTCATACTCTCAATGAATGGGTGCACCAGGTTGGAGCACCTCTGTAGTAAATCCCAGTGCCATAAGCTAAGAAACCGGTTTATGCGGTCCCTTCAGACTGCCATCGATCCCTTTGACTCACCCGGTATATTCGTGCTAGATAAAGCCTCTGCGTAGGCGCAGTCCCGACGGCAGCGCGACTGCAGTGTCCCCATGTTGGAGAGTTGAGTCAGCTCACAGCCGGCGGGTTCAAACCCCGTCTGAGGTCCCCGCAATCTTACGGAGGCTTGTGGTGAAGAAGGCCGTGTAACCGAGATTTCGGTTGCACGTCGAGAGATCCCCAAGTGGTCCAAATTGAATCCTCAGTCCTCCACCAAGTTCCCCTTTTTTGGTGTGGCACACGAAACCT
>JAZHYW010067013.1:0-17531 GCA_037355805.1 Ixodes ricinus
CATCATGACGCATTGGTCAGTGAGATCAATGCCTCCCATTCCCTTGTTGTAGTCCACACAGGCTTTGGTTTCTACACTTTCTTTCCTGCTCTTGTGGTCACCATCATGAATGGTGCTGATCATGAGCACATTTGTTTTTCCACCCATTTTACCAAACACAGTTTTCTGCGAAACTTCACAAAAGTTTCACTTTTTCCCAGCTTGTTTTCTTTCAAGTCCTTTGGAATTTCCTTGCGGTTTACCCTGCAAGTTCCAATAGCATCAGTTTTCAACTTGCCCAACAAGTCAAACAGCACCGCCCCGTTGTCTGCGAAGTGCAGGTGCTTTAAAAGCAGGCAGAACCTTTTTTCTGTGAAAAGCTGGTAAAATATTGGAGTCTCCAATAGAGGTTGTCGTGGTGAAGTATAAATTCATGTGGGCTTCTGAGCGATCCCCTGCGAAATCCAGACGCCTAAGAGGAGCTTGATTTCTTCTTTAGTTGTGGGTATCTAGTCTTGTTCTCTGCTTCTCACCTTCATTTTTCCAGAACCGCTCTTCTCGAGGATTTTTTGTGATGCGTACAAGTTTGTGTTGTCTGCTATCAGTTGACAAATTTTGTCATCAAGTACTTGAAGATGCTGAGTGGGCTGTCGTCATCAAGTTGAATGTGCACCCCGAGCACTTCCTGTAAACCGAAATGGATCTCTCATCGTGCCGGCATCTCGCCAGGTTGCAGCACACCCCAAAGTTGATGGTGTAGCCATAAACAATTGTTCCACTGCATCATCTTCAATTTCCGTGCCGGATCCCGAGGAGCATTCACTTGAACTCGAGAAATCAACATTGCACTTGGAGTCCTCGTTTGTATTTTGCAGCAGCTCTACGATTTCTTCATCGATCGAGAGGCACCGGCATTTGCTGGACGCCATTCTCCAAACAAACACTCAAAGGTCTCATACAGGAGTTCTAAACCTTTTTTTGTGCTGCCATCTACGCATCGTTTCTAAAACTAAAAATCTTTTCGATGCATGAGGATAGATGGCACATCCTCCCCACATGCTAAAACGAGCGAGTGTTTAAAGACGCACTTCTTAACAGCCAAGAAAGTGCAGCGCGTCCGTAGATGTGCCGCTCAAGCTGCGATCATAATTGACATGCGTCAAAAGACGTGCTCCCCAGTTAAAGGGTTAGGTGTGCAAGATGTAGGCCATATTGACATTTACGACAAAGAAAGCATGGCAGAGTACCCACCAGTGGCCTGCTCTTCTGGCGGTTCGCCAAAAGTTCAAAAGAAGTCGATGCCAAAAACCAGCATTCAAATTTTTTCGCTCTTTTTCAGTAGCAGAGCGTCACCATTAGGCACGAGCGGGCTGTCCGGAAGACGGAGCGTCTCGCACATTTTGTTTAGTGCCGCTGAGCGAATGCTGAAGCCGAGCTTCCACAGCATTCATTTGAATTACAACGCCATCAAACTGGCATCTATTTGAGCAGATGCTCTGAAAGGAAATAATTTACGTGCCAAATTAGCAAAGGCCATCTGGCGCAAGTGAAAATTTGCTGTAGATGGCTGGTTTCGTTTCGAATGTCTCGAGTCACGTGATAAATGTTTTTACGGTTTTCGTTGCGTGAAGTATGCTTGAATTGGATCGCTGCAAAATGTAAGAAATTCACGGTATACTTCGCTAATCTTTCTTTTTTCTCTCTTCTTGTATAGTTCTCCCAGGAGTTTCTCGTAATCCAAGTTGGGCTATGCACATTCCAGTATGACAAGGAGAAATCTGGGTGAGTTGCCAAAGTTCTTGACTGACTTCCCGATACGTGGTTTTAGCATGGAAACTTGGTTTTGGCAGGTGTGTAAGTACAGTTTTGGTGGGAATGATGGTTCACTGTGCTAATTACAGCTCTGACTATAATGCAGTGCTTAAAGGGAAGCTGAAACACTTCTTGAAAAAAACGAGTTAGAGGTGAATTCTGGTGTATTTTTATCCCGTGAATCTGAATATCACATTCGTTTTCCCCAAAGATGTGACTAAACGCGAGAAAAGGCAAAAAATCTCCGACCTGTTGTTACGTCATAAAAGGACCGTTGGGCCGCCAAGCGCGTGTCGCTCGTGTGGGCAGCGCGTGCAATGGCAAGCTTGCCAGTTGTATATCTCCCCGCAATGACGGCAGTCGTGACGTCTCTTTCTGACCTTCTTGAAAATAGCAAGAGTGCGCGTGCATAGCTTTGACAGGCGCTGAAGATGCGCGAGAGCAGAGATTCCGAAAACTCCTTTTGTGACATCACGCCCCGGGAAGGAGGGGCTTTGGCGGTACTTTAAAAATTAATTTCTGAAGGCTCCGTGCGCCAAATTGAAAAATAATCTCGATATTCCTGATCCTGGAGGTAAATTGAAGGCCATTGAAGTGTTTTTTCTCAAATACAGAACCGCTTCAGTTTCCCTTTAATGGTACTTAGATGTAATCTTCTTAAGTCTAGTTTTATCATTTTAGCACATTTTAGGGTACCTTGGCCAGTTCTGACCAAGCTCTAGTTCAAACCACGACCTCCTCTATAATGGGGCGACCAACGCACCTGCGTCGGCCCCAGCGCGCCACTTTTTTTTTTGCTTGTTTATTATTTTCTAGTTCTCGTAAATCCCGCTGCGCCCCGTGGCGCTGCGCTTCATCCTCAATCGGGCGGACTGGGGAGCGCGGGGACGCCGGTAAACACATGGTTTTGGTGCGCACAGCTGCGCAACATCGCTCGCTCGCATGGTTTATTGCTGCGTTCCGCTGTGCAAATTCTTAAGCAAATTGCTTAAGAAAAAGCTAGTGTCAAGGAAGGTCCATAAAGTTTAATATAAAGTAGAGAATTTAGTGCAGGTTTGTTTTTCTTTGTGCAATATTTTTTTTAATAAACAAAGCAAGTTGCTCCACAGTAATGAAAAGCAGGAAAGTGGTACCTGCAAGCAGCTGCATTTGAAACCTTGCATTGTTTCTTGATCTCGGCTCCTCGATTCCTTACAATATCCATAGACGACAGCAGGCACGAAGAATGCATGCAACTGTTTTCATGCAGAAGATACCATAATTTTATTTCAAACTAATTGGTTATTGATAATCTTCAAAACTAGTCATTTTCAATCAAGTCTCAATGTGCTTCATTCGAGCATCTCAATGATGCTATGATTCGAGCCATACCAGTTTGATTAGGCTAAGAGTTCGACATACATTTTAGCTCGTCCGAAGAATTGCATTTTCTGTGCGTCCCCCGTGAACCAAAGCGGATTGATGGTAATATATTCCAACTGCCCGAGGTGCTGTAATGTGACCGAAATTAAACATTGTACTATACCGCGATCGCAATCTAAAACAATTGAGAATGAGCTACGATCTCCTAATGTCCGTGGGAAACGTGGCAATAACCCCTGTTTAAGTTACAAGGTATATTTGCCAAGAAGGAAAATTTAGGGAATCACTTTCCAACCACCCGTCGCATCACACGAGCTCGCCCGCGTATCTCATTACTTCAGATTCTGATTCTACAGTGATTTTAAAGCGGCATGATCTTGTAACTTCACTATCGACCTGCGCGGATAGACCTTACACTTTAAATATAAAATACTTAAAAAGCGTCTTTCGACTTCACGATCGACTTGCGCATACGGAATTTACGACGCTTGCATGAACCATGCCAGCCGCAAATCGCTCACTCAAATCGACAATTAAAATAATACTTTGCTGTAAACGCTTCATTTGCTGAGTAGCCCGACGGTTAAAAAGTTGTAATTGCCGTTGGTCATTACTTCGTTTTCGCGCGAGCGAAGGCAATGCTAGACGCGCGAGCCCAGAGCTCTGTACCTTCTGTACAGTGCGTTCCTCTCTTGCAATGCACGCTCGTGCATTTCTTCACTTCACGCGCGTATAGCTTCATCTATGATCTTAGCTCGCACATAAGATAAAATAAAGTATAAAAACGTCGAAACTTTTAGATTCTGATCGGTTAAAAAAAGGGTAAGACAAATCCACACGTACACGAACCCATCAGCGGCACCACCGGCACGCCGTATCTGAGGATAAACCGTGGCGGCACCAGGCGGATTTACTTGTCCCTAACCGTGGTCACGTGATATTTTTCGCACGGCCCAACTGTGACGTACTCGTGATTTTTTGGTACGCGCGCTCCCGTAGAGAGGGGAGAGCTGCGTTGGTCGCCCATTATAGAGGAGGTCGTGGTTCAAACAGATGATTTATTGACCCAGTGTCAATTAAACAGTCTGTGAACCAGTTGTGCAGGTTGCACCATACTAGTAAGTGGAGAGAGCGAAAGATGTGTTTTTTGTAACGTGCTGGTGGTTGCATTCTGCGATTTTGGCAGTTTTCACAAATATTCTTGTGCTGTTCTTTTTTTTTTTCCATTTTTCAAAGGAAAATTAGCTTTACAATTCTCAGACAAAAGTTAGTTTACATATTGGACCACATGAGTGGTAAAGCATAATTTTTAAAGGGAAAATCTGAATTGTCTTTGTCCTGTGCTCATTTCCATAATGTTAGCGATGAGTGCCCGTTGGAAAAAAAGGAACAGAAAAAATTTCCTAGATTACCAGAGATTTACATTTTCCCTTAAAAAAGAAACTAAATTCCAAATGTAGGGAAACTTCCTTATAGTTTTCAACACTGTTTCACCACAAGAAGACAAATTCCGCTGTGCTGGAGCTTTTGTACCAAATACCCTCGACACTACACTGTTTCCCATTTGTAGCAGCTGCAGCGGTTGTACCATAATCTTGGCTACTGATTGGGTCCGAAAGAATGTCGCTCACATTCCACTCAATGTTTAAGCAAGCAGTGTTGAGTTTCTGGACACCATAACGTTGGAACGGAATGCTCAAGAGAACGCTTATCTTTCCGGACAGACTTCCTTTCTCTTTAATAACGTCTCTGGGGTAATTTGGTCTTTCACAAGGGGTTAGTTCTGAAATTACAAAGGTGCACAGGGCGTGCACCCTTTCCAGCTGATGCCTTGACTCATTGCTGGTTTTTCCTTTGCTCCTTGCTTTTACTCGTACTGCAACGGATGACAGGTACCTCTGCCGTGCCTTCAACTTCTTCACCTGTCCCGCGGCAGATGCTGCGAGGGATCACCTGACCGCATCTTCCGTTGCCAGGTGGGAAACGAGAATAAAAAAATAATAATAACAGTAATAGTCCTTATTCCTAAATGGATGTTGCACTGGGTGGCTTGGAAAACTAGAAAGAGAGGCAAGATCTTGTACGCCCGTGCATATGCTAACCAGTCAAATTCTCCGTTGTTACTGATTTTGGGGATTGCGTCCATGGACTTCAAGTATGGAAGTCATTTGCGACCCTAGTTGCCCCAAGGATACAATGGTAGGATCTTCCAATAGTAGAGGCAAATTGTTTTTAGCATGAACCATTCTTTGGCTAGGTGTTCGGCATTTCGTGAAGCCTGGATAAAAGTGTGGCTGCGAGGCTCGACACTGATTGGTCGACGGGTGGGAGAGGAGGAGTGAGGCGCTCGACGGTGATTGGTTAATGGAGAGGTCTTGTGACCAGGGATGGAGTAAGGAGGAGGGGTAGCTGAGAAGGTGAATTAAGGAGGAGGAGTCGGTTAGAAGGTTCTGGAGAGATCGCACCAGCTTTATAATCTCAAGTGTTCAGATGTCACGCGTTAGACAATCTGATAAAGTGTGCCGTGAATGTAGGCGTCTGTCTGAACCGGCTAGGCGTGCTGCTAAACAATGATATGAACGTTTGTCATGCTAGAATGCTTCACATATGCACCAGCAATTGCCTAGCAGTTTGCCATACATTTTTTAAAGATTGGTAGTTGAATTTTTTCTCAGTATTAGAATTGCCCGTTTCTTCAGATAAATCTTCTTCATCTCAGGTAGAATATGATTTTGAGGAGTCAGCATTCTTTTTCGTGCTTTTTTAATAATGGCAAGTTGTACAGAAAACTGGTGCGGGTTCTTTTAGGGGATGTTAAAGTATTATCTGCACTTCATTATGTTTGACCAGCAGTTTTATAAAACAGTTCTGGAGCACCGTCTTTCTCACTGCTTGTCTCGTTGGGTTGCCCTCAGGCCAGCAGCCTACAGTTTCTGTCCCAACACGGCTTTGACTTCAACAAGCTCTTTGCTCATGGTGAGCCTGCATCGTTTTCCCATTGTGTGCCGTAGAGAAAAAAATTTTGCGTCATTATTTTGTTTTTAATAGCTTTAGATCACCCGTTTCATCGACCTTGGTTCGTTGTATGCTTTTTCACAGCCAACCGATGTAGTACAATTCAGTTTTTATTTTGGCTGCCCACACTACTTCCGAAAAATAGCCCTCACATCCAACTTGCAATTTTTGTCTGGTGCATGCACCGTGACGACGGCACTGTTTCCTTAGGTGCACCAAGTGCTCGTGGTGTGCTATTCTAACACTTCCCTAATCTAGCGCTTAAGCGCCACCGCAGACATTCTCTTGTGTGCCACTGTTTGCTGATATCTGCAGTACCTTCGGGTGAGTGCCTATTTACAAGTAAATGCTAGAGGTGTTGCCATTGTCATTTTCCACATTCTCATCTACACCAGAGACCTCAGCGAATGGGCGTGCATTCATAACATCTCCTATTTGGTGTCTTCTAGCTTCCAATAAGCTATGTGATGCTCCAGCCATCACATTTTTAGAATGGTGTAGGGGATGGCTCGAAGGAGATGATCGAACGAGGGAGAACGGCCTCTTTCTTGTCCACCGTCTGACACAACACGGTGGCAGCGGTGGGATTTGAGCAAGACCGTTCCCTTTCAGCAGTTGGTCGGATGGCGTTGCAGGCATTCCTTGCCTGAAGCCCGCAGAGGTGGAGCGTCTGAGCAAGGCCCTCGAAGAGCGGCACGCGATCCAGATGGAAGCCCTGGCACAGAATGGCGCCAACGCCGAGAGGAAACCGGCCCAAGGCGGCCGTTCCCAAGGAGATACAGCCATTTGTTCAACGACGTGCTGTGAGGCTCCCACAGAATCTTTGCGCACGTTTCTACAAATTTAGAGATGGCTTAGAAAAAAGACAAACAGCCCTAAAATGGGGAAGCACTCCGTTGCTCGGAGCAAGTGGAGTGAAAACTCGTGTTGCGGGATCCAGGAAACCTGGGTTCACCTCCCACCCCTGCCCGTTTCGATCTGGACAAGCAACGTACCGGCATGCAGTCGTGTTATCACTACTGCATGGTACACGTTAAAGACGCCATACTAGCAGTCATACTGCAGTGGCTAAATTTCTCATCTATTGCCGAGACACCAGACGTCCATTGGGGCTGACTACCGTAGAATACCGCGCATCCGCCCATTCCACACTAAGCGCCCATTCCCAAATTCGTAAGATCTGAGAAAATATGCACAATACATTTACATGTAAAATTGATGACTGGACAACTGCCCATCCCCCATTTTTTTGCAATTACAGTAAAACCTCGTTATAACAAAATGGGATATAACAAACTACGTAATGGATTTAACAAGGCAATCATAATTCTCCTTGGTTGCTAATAGTGGGAAGAATGGACAGTGGCTATAACAAACTAATGCTCATAACGAAATAATTATGACCGCTCCTTCAACTTTGTTATAACGAGGTTTTACTGTATCTCTAAATATTAAGTGGGCGCTTGCCCGGCATTTTACGAAAAGTCCAGGTTGTCCAAACATAAACACAACACAATTGTTAGAAAAATAGACGGATACAAGAAGCTTGCTCTTGCCGTCTGCAAAAGCATGCGCATATTGGAATAACGGTGTTTAGAATCTATGCAAAATGCTGCATTTTCACTGGTTCCACGTCATCCCGGCTGCCGAAACATGGTCCTCCCATCGCCCAAGATGACCTCGGTGTGTTGCAATTTTTTTTTTATTGCTCTTTTAATAGGGAAATCAGCCGCGCATAATTCTGATTTAGGCATTTCTAGGATGCTCCAAGCCCACAGAGTGAGTTCTCGCCATATTTGGCCGATCTCAAAAACCTCCTTGGGGCCTTTTTAACTTGTCACAAACCAAGAGACCATCTGATGTCCATTTTTGTGAAACTCTTCTGTAACAACGCGCTCGTCTGGTAAACACAAGCCCTACTACGAATTACCCATTACAGCGTCGCCTTCACCGGGTATTTCGTGAAGGGTAGTGAGCGTCGACATGCTTCTGATTTGACTGCCGCAGGGAATCCGTCGAGCGGTTTCTCAAGGCAGCGGACGACGAAGACACGCCGTCTGCTCCTCCGAAGGAGGGCGAGGAGGAAGGCATTAAAGGTGACGAGGGGGACGGGGTGCTCCACCTGGCCGAGTGCGACCCCTTTCGGCGCAAGCTCATCTACCAGGAGGTCAAGGCACGCTTTGGCGAGGCGGTTGTCATGGAGACCCAGGCGTCGGTTGGTGGTGCGCGCCACGTTGTCGTGCGGCACGCGGGGCCAGTGTCGCAGCAGACGGCACTGCTCGAAGAGAAGCAGCGCAAGGAGATGGTGAGGGGCGGCGCCGTGGTGCCATTTGTGGTCGTTCACTGCTGCGTTGCTTCTATAGCGTTTGTGAGGGTCAGTTCTTAAAAAACACTGAACCTAAAGAAAAAATAAATTTTTTTCCTACCTAATTAGGACAGGCACGTCCTAAAATAAATGTTTGTTGAAAGAAAACTTTTTTCCCAATATTTATGTTACAATACGATATGCGGGCAAAACCGAAACTGTATCCGAGTAGGATGATGATGATAGCGTCTGTACCCAACTTGTGTGTGCTCCAAGGTCCAGCGAACTCTAGAGCGCACACAAGCTGAGCTACAAACGCTATCATCATCATCCTACAGGGGCACAGTTTCGGTTTCGTCCGCATATCGAAAAATTCATATCGTAGCATAAATGTTAGGCTAAAAGAATTAATTTTTTTGGCAAACATTTATTTTAAGATATTTTTTTTAATCCTTGACCTTTAGCCTTTCCGGTATTCTATTTAGTATCGTGGAATTCAGAATATTTATTGTGAAATCGGCAAATGAAAATGATGCAAAAACCAACATTTAAATGCACCCTCACTTTTCAGTGCCATGACGTCAATGGCAGGCAGGCTTGCCGGTCGAGCGGGCAGTCTAAAAAATAGACTATGCCGAGCATTTCAGTGTTAGCAACAGACTTTTAACGAAATGCTAGTCGGATACAAAGATTTTTTGGAAATATATACGAACTGGTCCAAAAGTAAGGAGAACGCGGGGTGTGCATTCACTACTGGGCTGAAAACTAGTCAGTATAGACTTCCACAGATTGTTTCTATTTTCACAGCAGGAGCTTTTGCTATCCTTGAAGCGCTAAAGTTTGTGCAGGGCACTAAAGTCTGTGCAGGACAGGCAAGTTAAAAATAACATCATATTCTCAGATTTGCAAAGTGTTGTACAGGCATTATCAAGTGTTAAAACCCAAGTCCACCCACTCACCACAGAGATTAAAATACTTCTCTTAGCACTTGACTCCGGGGAAATACATTTAGCTTCTTGCTGGGTGCCAGGTCATGTACAGATCCCAGGGAATGAAAATGCTGATGCCGCTGCACGAAATCTTCAAGCTCTTCACATTACCTCAATAAGAATTCCTAGGACGGACTTGAAAGACTTAGCTCACAAACATATGCTGACGCAATGGAATCTGTTATGGAAACAGCAAGCCCAGAACAAACTCTACACAATCGAACCTCACACATACCACTAGCCCTCCTCAGATACAATCTATCGCTCGTGAAAATTTCCCCTTGACTCGCCTTCGTATTGATCATACAGTCGCCGACCCGATTTTTTCGGACTCCGATTTTTTGGACATGTCCGATTATTCGGTCGTTTTCGCCGAACGCATCACTTACCCCATAAAGTTAATGTATAACGTTGACCGAAATTTCGGGCGCCATAAAGCTAATTGCTCATTATTTCTGACATAATTTGCGTGATTTCTTTAGTTTACAGCCACAAAGCAGCCGCCGCAATAGTGCCGCAAGCTTAGTCACCGCCATTTTGGTAGTTTTGATTTTGCCCTGTAGCCTCCGTACCACATCCTACGCAATAAACAAGCTGGGTTGAGGCTATAGTCACGTTTTCTGGTTCCACTATGGCCAACATGGCTGCCGTCTGCCCAATCTTATGGCTCTTCCAGTTCTTTTCGTGGTCCCTGTTTTTCGAATGTAACCACGAGATTGAGCGGGCATCTGCCAGTTCTTGTGGTCTTTGAGTGCGAAGGTTTTTTGTTGATAGGCTTAGTATTGAAGCGAGCTTGGTGGACTAAACTATGCCTACAAATAGCGCCAAATAGTGCCAACTTTGGCGTTTGTGCCAATGAAGGTGCCGACAAAGCGCAGCACCGTGATCCAACAGATCAACAAACAAGTGAAAAATGAACAATATAAAGCAGAAATTGCACGAGAACTTAAAAATTGGGATCAGGCAAGTGGAGAGTGGCGAATACGTAATGGGATTTGTGCGGCAATTTGATATTTAGGCTAAAATTGATTTTTCGGACCACTTGATTATTTGGACAATTTTGGGGTCCCCTCCGGAGTCTGAAAAATCAGTCGGCAACTGTACACGCCTTACTCACGGTTACCTGTTGAATCGCTCCGAACCCCCAGATAGTGAAATCTGCTAACCACACTCTCTACTCTACACATCTACTCGTGCCCAAATTACACACACATCTGAGACACCTGCTCAAAGTCCCTAAGACGGGACCAGACTCCCTTTCGTCCGGTATTCCTTTTATTTGATACTTCATTAGTTTCACACCGTCAGCTTACTACATCTATATCTATTGGGCACGGAGGCTGCCGGCCACTTTGAACGAGAGCCGGGAAAATGCCTCCCTCCTCTACATTTTTCTCGACGGAGCAGTTTGACGCTCGTGAAATTTGTTGGCGATGTGATGCGCACTAGGGGGAGGGGTGCGAGGATTCGACCAACTCCTCCTGAACGACATGTGCATGATGCTCGATTTTCTAAGCTGCGCATCAAAGTTCGGATGCTTGCAGAGTGCGAACGATGTTGCCGACCCGAGGGCGCAGGGTTTGAACCCCTCCTGACCCGGTTCCTTGTTTTATTCTGTATTATTCCGGAAAGTTCCGGCCAATCCTCGTCCGTCGTCGAGCTTTCCGGTTCGGAGTCTTCCCGAACTCAGCGCATGTATAAAGGCGGCGGCAACGCGCCGCTTCAGGGTGACCCCTCTGTCGCGGACGCCGGAAGGCCCCGGTGCCTTCCGTTCCAGACTCCGGGATGCCTGGTGCCTTCCGTCTTAGTTTGTAGGCGCAAGTTTGCCTTGCTGAGCGTTTAGTTTTGGTTTTACATTCGTTTCCCATTTTCTACCCGTGACAATAGGATGCACACTGGAGTAAGAAGTGGGAGGGTTTGAGCCATGGCCGTAGATTGACGCACGTGCGAGCTACGCCGAAATTTCGAGTGCATTGGGTTGGGGAGTTATTTCCAGAAACTCGCGCGGGTTGCATACAGTTGGTGACTGGTTATGAACGCCAGTGGTTGCTCCGCCTCAAGCGCAGTCTTTCTGCCTTCAATAAACACTGTCGCGTGCGCGGCCGAGAGTCCGGCAGATTGCAACGATTGCATGTTATGAGGCAGACCTTCTACTGCATTCTTAATCTGTCACCTACCATGGTGTTTCGCGTGGAGAAGCGTATTAGTTGATTTTTGTAGGGTGTTATTGTCTCTTTGCCCCTTCGAGGACTGGTAATTTCTACCCGCACGCCGAAAGCAGATTTTAATCTCAGTAGCACTGCAGCATGCTCTCCGAAGAATATTCATTAGGGGCGAAGCTCCTTAGGGGCTAGCCATGTCCGCATGTCCATCCGCCGTCCGCCGTAGGCCGGCGTCGGGTGCTCGTGCTTCTGCTCGTGAGATCACGTGCTCACGAGCACGTGAGCACATGCTCACGTGCTCGTGTAGAGGCAAAAAAGAAAAAAAAATGATAAAAAAATTGCCGAGTTTGTGAGCTCACGTGCTTGTATAGAACAAAAAAAAAAAAGAAGAAACAAAAGATGAAAAAAATGTTGAAATCTGTTTGCACAGCGACAGGACGAGTAAGGGGCTCTGAGATGTGGTAGTAACTCAAGACCTAGGGTTTCTGTCATGGATGAAACGTTGCATGTAGCCGCTCAACGTCTATACAGTAATACCTCGTTAACTCGAACACGGCTATCTCGAAATAGTGGTTAAGTCGTAAAATTTCCTTGTCTGGGGATGAGCTCCCATAGGCACAATGTATTTTGTCCTTGCTTATCTCGGAAGGTTTTCATGACGGACTTCGGATATCCCAAAATCTCGTCAGCGAAAATCACAAAAAAAAATACCCCACAATAAACAACAAAACTGCCGCAAAAAACGTGGATGCGCAAAAAAAAAAAAGATGAGGAAGCGCAAGGAAACAAAAAAAATGACCGCGGGTGCGATGCACGGAGACGCAGAGAAATGTGCGACTCAAAAACGTCTTTTTCTTTCTTTTTTACGATTTTCATTCGGACAAACTAATCGTTCACAAGCCGGGATGCCTGCAGTTCCGTGCCACCTTTCCCTCGAGCGTTTTGTTCCGCTCTGTCTTTCGTTTTCCCTTTGCTCCTGGGTTCTTCCGTTTCACTTCCAGGTCCGGTCGTCGTGAGTCTCGTGTTTCCCAGAGGTGTTTCGTTCGTTTCAAGGGTTTCAAGTGTTCTGCTCTTTGCTGCTTGTCTGCCATTTTTTGTGTATTTCAAAAAAGTCTTGCGGAGCCACACGAGTAGGGGTGAAGTGTTCGATTCGGTCATCGGTTGTGAATTCTCTGATGTTGTTGGCGCAGCGGCCGCTGGACAGCCCGGTGAAGAACGGAAGAGCCCAAACAGCGCCGCCGACGTACTTGAGAGGAAAGTTGCTCTCATCAGAAGGACAGTTGGTGATGCGGCGATTGTTAAGTTTATTTTAAGACATTCTTGACGGTCAGAGGTAAAAAAATTCCGAGTTGCTTTGCTTATCTCAGAAATTTCGCTTATCTACCGAATTTTTTCATAGTTTTTGTGACTTCGAGTCAATCGCGGTATTACTGTACAGGAGGAGGGCGCTCGCGGTTCGATGCGTATATAATGGCGTTAAACTTTGCATGCATTGGCTCAACGTTTATAGGCGAGAGGGCGCTGAACGGTGACGATGCTCCAAATGTACATAACCAGGTTCCACTTCCCACACATTCTCTTTCTGACATGGATGAAAACGAACGAAGGCTCGGCATGCTGAAACCAAGGTCTACGCAGACAAGCACCACCAGAACATGCCCCAGCAGCATCATTCATCACGTGGAGATGCGGTCAATTTTACAAAAGACCCTCGATTTTTACTGGCAAAAAGGTCGATCAATGTCTGCGTGCCAAAGTATCATATATCTCTTGTATTGTACTTTTCGAGGCACATCTATGCAGTGGCTCCGCGACCTTACTACAGGTTACTATTTCAAGGGCCGCACTCGGCTTTTCTTTTGATGCGAATAGCATTCTTTGGATACTTCACGCACTTTTCGTCTATGTATCTATCTACCTATCTATATATCTATCTGGCTATCTAACCTCTTACGCCGCGAGGTCGATAAATAAATAAAAAAGACCGGCGCCGGCTGGGATTCGAACCGTTGACCCTTTGAGTCAGCAGGCAGACGCGCTAACCACCAGAGCTATGAAGGCAGTCATTCAAGCGCACGCTCTAAACGGCTGTTTATATCTTTGCCAGGTGCGCTTACAGCGCTCACCAGCTACCAGTGCGCGCGCGTTCCATGCACGAGGGCTCATTCCCGCTCTCGTGAGGCTGAGCACTGCCCCTAGCTCACCCTCTCCCGCGCTCGGGAGAGGGTGATGTAGCGGCCGTGCTCAGCCTCACGAGGCGGAGATGAGCCCTCGTGCATGGAACGCGCGCGCACCGGTAGCATGTGACAGCGCTGTAAAGCGCGTCCTATGAAGATATAAACGCAACCGTTTAGAGTACCGTTGGTTGAGACTAGCTGAGACGCCAGAAAGTCTGGTCGGTACCATTTTGAGTGTTTGTGCGTATGGCGCGTGCTTTGCTCGCCTTCCTAAAATGACACAAACGCACGTGCTGGGCTGCGGAGATCGTGCGCAGGGCTGTGAAAGTGTCAACAAATTTAGAATCGCCTCAAGAGTGGGCTGGCGTATCTAGAATGTGCCGGCCACCTGACGAACGCGCATAACTCCGCACCGTTTGATGCTATTCGCATTAACGTAGATAATCATTCCCAAAGGATGGGTTCTGCTGATTTTTTTTTTTTTAATCAGGAAGCGTCACTTCTTAGTTTTAATGGTCGTCGAACACCGAGTTCATTAGTAGCTTTTAGCATAGTTGTTGGCGATTCGCCGTAGGCATGCGACGGAGTTGAACAACGTGCGGTTTGTTATTCCGTGACAACGAAGGAGCATACCCGGAACGAAAGTCAGCTAAACAAGACAAATAAGACGTGCGATCAAGAAGTGACAGTGCAAGAGGAAATATTGCTTTCGTCGCATGCTCGTACATACCGCCAGACGTGAAAGAAAAAAAAAAAAAATGACAGTTAAGTTTTAGTGTCTATTTAGTGTACTACTTAAAACTAGACTTGGCAGCTTGCTTTGTTCTGGTGGGCTGGACGTGCAGCTTTGGGAGTCCGGTCTTTTGGGTGCAGGCAGACCTGGAAAGGGCGCACGGCTTTGGCCGCCTGCTGGAGGTGGTGGCGCGACGGCGGCAAGCTGGTGAGTGGGCCACAACATGGTGCTGGACGTGCGTGCACCTCCTCTCCCCAGAATTCGTCGTGGCACGACCTGCCCAAGGTCAGACTTGCCCTCCTCTTCCGTTAGCTGCCCCGAGGTGCGTGCGGTCTTAAAGAGGCATTAACTTGAAGAAGCACATTTATTTAAAGAAGCTCACGCGTCTCTAAGTCAAAACTATCTTAAAAATCAGCAGAACCCATCCTTGCAGAATGATTATCGTTATCACGAATAGCATCAAAGCGATGCGGAATTATACGCGTTAAGTCAGGTGGCAGCACCATAGAGTTATTACAATAAGCGGCTCAGCTGGTAGCTAGTGTCACAAGGACCGGTTTGCAAATTGAAGCAGGCGGCATGCAGTCTACATTTCCAGCCTCCCTGTGTATTCCTATGGGAAAGCAGCAGTGAATTTTCGTCTCTTCGCGCGGAAAATGACATGAATAACTTTTGTCATTTCAGGTTGTAACGGATAGAGTATGTACCTTTGTTGGTATTGTGAAAGTGTTAATTGCTTTAGTTAGAGCATTTTCTTTACCACTGAGCGATGTTAAACTTCGCTCTATTTCAGACCCAAACCCCTGTTTCAAGGAAGGTATGTGAAAACGAGAAGCGGCGGTTCTAAGCCAAACTATACTTGATCGAAAGGAATGTAAGTGTGTGTTCCGAGTTCGCTAGCACTTGATTCGGTGCGTACCTATATTGCTAATATGCCCGTCCTGTCATTGGATGAAAAGTGACTGAAATGAGGTAGCATCTTCTGATCGGTTAAAGAAACGATTCGAACGCAAAATACATGAAGCACGTGAGACTGCAATGATGTGTCGTTATTATTTCCCATCGTCGGGCAGTTTGCATCAGGGCTTACACTGCTCCTGGCTCCCCTTATTTGCAAAGATTTGGAGCGTCGGCAGTTGATGACTTGAACCAGAACGAGCATCTTAGCACATAGTCATCATTAGCAAAAGAATGCGTACTTATTTATTGCAAATCTGACTATGTTCGTGGCTTTCAATTTATTTTGATCGTCTGCAAGCACATGGAGTTACTTATCCAGTGTTGCCTGCGTAGTTCTTGCCCGTCTCTTGAGTTTTCCACGCTGTCAGCCGATTGCGTTTGACGCGTATATCCCCCATGTTGGAAAAGCGTCGGCCTTAACGCTGTTCAGCGCTAACAGTGTCCCGACAGTGCACAAAAATGCGTCTGAAGCCCGTTTTAGCACCGTTTTCATACGGTGAATTTGAAAGAAAAGCTTGCAGTAACTGACACATTTATTTACGTCCTGCGTGACTGAAATGTTCCAATATTGCCTAATGCGTACAAATTATTAGCGATATTTGCTCTTATGTCGGCGCAGAGAGAAAATGCACTCGCTTTTTCCACGTGAAATGCATTACCGGAAGTCAATTTAGGACTGCTTGCTGTCTGCTTCAAAATGCAACAGCACACAAGCGCCAACTGAACCTCTAGCGTTTATTGTAATAACTCTATGGCGGCCTCTAGATCTGGCCACTCTTGAGGCGATTCTAAATGGACCTTTTCACATGCCACGGCAACTTATTTGTTGGCTACACAGTACTTAAAAATCGAGGAAGGGACCTACCTCGCTACCTGTCGATAATGAACTCGCTACCAGTTTCAACCGTTCTCTCTGGTATGGCGTGTATGGCACGGCGTCCAAGTGAGACATCCGTGGCGTGCACTTAAACGTCGTGTTATTCTTTCCGTCCGCTTTCTTTTTTCGTAACACAATTATATAGCAGCATGCTGCAATTCGTTTCTCGCTGATCTACAGCAGCACCCTTCCCGAATTTCTCGACTTTTTAATTTGCCAACTTCACGCCGTAGCATGTTGCTTCCTTCAGTGCGCCAAACCTTCTCGGAAAAGGTCCCATTTGTTGACACTTTCACAGCCCTGCGCACGATCTCCGCAGCCCAGCACGTGCGTTTGTGTCACTTGGGAAGGCGAGCAAAGCACGCGCCATACGCAACAAACACTCAAAATGGTACCGACCAGACTTTCTGGCGTCTCAGCTAGTCTCAACCAACGGTACTCTAAACGGTTGTTTATATCTTTACCATAGGACGCGCTTACAGCGCTGTCACAGCTACCGGTGCGCGGCGTTCCATGCACGAGGGCTCATTCCGCTCTCGTGAGGCTGAGCTATACTTCGTTTCAGCTTGGGTCCAGACGCAGCCGATGCTACAAGCGCGAGCTCTGGGCTTGCAGCAGTCCCTGCCACTGCACGCGCGCTCGTGCATGTGCAGGCACTGTTCAGAGGCCACGACGCTCGCGCTTGTAGCATCGGCTGCGTCTGGACCCAAGCTGAAACGAAGTATAGAGGTCTCCCGAGCGCGGGAGAGGGTGAGCGGGAGAGGGTGAGCTGGCCCTCGTGCATGGAGCGCGCGCGCATGCCGGTAGCTGTGACAGTCGCTGCAAAGCGCGTCCTATGAGTAAAGATATAAACAAATGTTTAGAGTGCGGTGAATGACTGCCTTCATAGCTCTGTGGTTAGCGCGTCTGCCTGCTGATCAAAGGGTCAACGGTTCGAATCCCAGCCGGCGCCGGTCTTTTTATTTGTTTATCGACCCGCGGCGTAAGAGGTTAGATAGCCAGATAGATAATAGATAGATAGATAGATAGATACATAGACGAAAAGTGCGTGAAGTATCCAAAGAATGCTATTCGCATTAAAAATAAAGCTGTTTACAATATAACGCCAATTAGGCTGGCTCTTGAGGAGGAGAAAGAGAGAGAGAGAGAGAGAGGGGGGG